>BQNB010096242.1:0-25670 GCA_026074375.1 Tanacetum coccineum
AGATATAAACCCCTGTAGCATTTACATATTTATCATGAAGAAAAGAGGGTGCAACAAAAGGCCACCCATGTGCTAAAAAAGTAAAGATGGTGCAAAATAAAAAAAATATTAAAAAAATGGAGCTAGTAGCCCATAATTGCACTAAAATGTCTCTGTAAAATGGAGTTAGTAGCCCATTATTACACCAAATCATACCGATACTTATGAAGAATGGAGCTAGTAGCTCATTATTGAAGATCAGATTTTCAGACTTTGACTCTTGGACCCATGGATGGACAGTAACTAGTTATGAAAACCTTAGATTACTTTAGACTATTTGTTTTGTGTTTTTGCATTAACAACCATTAAATGTGTATCCTAAACCCTTAATAACCCTTCAAGAACCATATTACCCTTGTTGCCTTTGAGAGTTATTTAGACCCTAATTCTAACTGGTGCAGATTTGTGTACTTTCCAAGCTTATGATAGAATACATGATATGATTGTGCAATTGAGCGATCACCCCGAAATGAAACACTTAGACTAGTGCAGAGTTGAGTGACTTTTTATCCCCTTTTCGTGAGGTGTTCGGCTTTGATGTTTTCTAGAATAAGTGTTTTATAAATTCATTTCTTGAAGTTATTCTCGAGAAATCTTTTTATGAAATGTTTTAACAGGTTCTACTTGAGGGCAAGCAAAAGTCAAGTGGGAAGATATTTGATAACATCAAATATTTAATACTTTTTGGTGGCAAAATACCTCCTATATAACCTACAAAAGTTTCACTAATGCTCGAAAACGAGATATTTTCTATCATTTTGTAGTTTTTAGGTGAAATGCAGGAAAGTGAAACAAGGGAAAATGACTCAAAGTGCAAATATTTAAAGACTGTTACATCGTAACACCAAAAATGGTTACACCGTAACATATATTAAGCAACTACGAAGATCAAGGACAACGTTACGGCGTAACACCATATCTAGTTACGCCGTAACCATATATTTGGAAGGAAATCTTGACAAAGTTAGAGTTACGGCGTAACACCATATCCAGTTACGCCGTAACCATGAAGATCCACAAATATGGAATGAAGATCACGTACTTATGGACATTATTTGAAGGTTACGGCGTAACACCATATCTGGTTACGCCGTAACAACTGCTTAAATATGGAATGCCGTGTATGATGGTTACGGCGTAACACCTTTATTGGTTGCGCCATAACAGGTTCAATACCTATAAATAAAGGCCTCATTCAAGCTATTCCGACATCACTTCCTCTACAGCCAATTGGAGAGGCGACAAAGGATTCTAACCTTCAAAGAATTCCACCTGGAGTCCAAGGGAGATCACACTTTACTTACTTTTTGTATTTAATCGTTCAAATACGAATACTGTAAGAATTATGAGTTTTCAATCTATGATTTCTTCTATTTCTTGCTGTGTTTCCGTTACCATGAGCGGCTAAGCACTTAAAGTGCTGGCCTAGTTATGTAATTACTTTTGTTATGATTGTTTCCTGTTAGATTATGGTTTCATTAGATATTCCTTGACTATCATGTAACCCTGGGTTTTGGTAGTACGGGTGGTTTGGACCTAGCTTGCCCCATCATTAGATTATCTAGTGTAGGAACTAACCGGTCACCGCACTTATTACTTAATATACTTAAAAAGCACAGGAACTCTTTCAAAGAGGGTTAATAATCTTTATAGGTTATTAGATATGTTTTAGGACTAGTTGGGATTAATCACTGCAACCAAGATAACCTACCTCCCAGATGATTTGGGACTGATTCGGAATTGCAGAAAGTATATCGACCTTATGAAACCACTAATGAAACCATTAAGTTAACATTCATATGAAAAGTTTTCTCATAAAACAATAGTAATGAAGTAACTAGTTTAAGCAATGTTTTTCTCTCTTGATGTCCTTCAACACTTTTTTAATTTCTTATTATTATATTTTATTGTTATTTATTTCAAATTCAACTCAAACCCCATTTTCAAAACCGTTAGATTTTTCAATTAAAACATTACAACTTACCTTGGGACAGACCTCGATATTTACCATTCTATACTACCCCATCGGTGTTCTCTACCCTTTAGTGCTGGTTAGGTAGTTCGAGTTTTTTAAATAAATTAAAAACTGTGGTAAAAATATATTAAAAAAAAATACCATCAAGTTTTTTGGCGCCGCCGGCCGGCACTTAAAAATTAGTATTAATTTTAATTATTGCAATTAATGTCCTTTTCTCACTATCTTCGAATCTATTCTCTAGGAGACATCATGGATGAGGTTGACATTGAAGATCTCACCATTGAACAGTATCGTAGGCTCACACAAGAAAGTCAGACACCTAAAAAGATTGAAGATATGACTATAGCCGAGTACTTGGAATATGAGAAAAAGGTGAACCACATCAGCAATACTAAATCATATCTTCCTACCTATTTTGGAAAAAGTACACCAACCCCCAACCCAATCTAAGAATTTGCTCACTACTTTGATCCTAACCAACCAGGCACCAAGTCCGATTGTGATTCGGAAGATATGGAGGAAGAGGTTGAATACATTATCGACGATGACGTAGTCATGAGTGAGCAAGAGGAAAGTAACCATGGGTATACTCATAACATTCAACACTTTAAAGAAAAGGATGATGTTGGCGAATGGTTGAATGCTGAAATAACAAAATACATGAGTATGCAGGGAGTGGAGAACATTAAGGATGCCTTAATTAGCATAATCAAGTGAATTAGACAGGAAATGAAAGATGGTATCATGAAAAGGCAATTTGAAACCTTGACAGCCAGCGATGAAGTATCGTACATCGCCAGTAACGAAGTGGAAAGAGCATATGACAACACTCTACCTTGTCGGTTACCCAAGGAACTAAGCCCAATAAGGTTTTCTTCTCCATTCAACATTGATAACCATAACTTTAAGCTACGACCAACATTAAGATGCTAAGGATAATATCATGCCACAAAGAGTTTATAAATATCTAGGTTTAGATAAACTCAGAGATTACAAGCACTTATAGAATAAGACCAGGAACTAATTAAGCACTTAGGAACTGTCAAAATTGTGGTGAAATTTTGGGGAAGTTAGAATTACCGTGGTAATTTCATTATTGCAAGTGTTTGAAGATGTTATAAATCATAGGAAGACCTTCCTCGAATCACACTCGTGCCCAATGAGAGAGTGTGCAACGAAGAAATTTCATTCGAAATAGGCAGTGAAAAATTTAAGTTTAACACAAAAGTGTCTCACCAATGCATCGAGAAAATTTACATGGTAGACATTAGACAAGAGGAGGAAACCTTTAATCCTCTTGAAATAGGAATAGACCTATTCTCTTATGAATCCCCTGCATGCTTAGAATTTGAACAAAGAACTAGGTTCCTAAAGGCAATCCCTAAACCACAATATAAAATGATCAAAACAATAAGGTTTTTTCACCAGATAGAAGAGGATTAGTTAAGAGATGGCATGTATGCAAACCTATACATGTAACCTATGATGATGGAAGTGGTGAAGATTGTGGGATGTGGCCGACATGTGACCCTATAAAAATTATGATTTTGATAAATATTAAGTTATATTGGGTAAACGAGTAGGGGATCACTTAGGAAGTGGATATGTTTTTTTCGCGAATCAAGAAAGACGAACATGAAAGGGGAGTTTACATGCAGATTCTGATTCTTCAAGAATTTATTGACAATAGAATATCGATAATACAACACGGGAATAAAGGTATTATGAATGGGTAGCCCAAAATTATGAGTTTAGTAAACATTGGACCTTTACATCGACGAACATAAACGATACAATACCAATACACAACCAACACTCACAAGACATTAGAACAAGGAGGATGATGAACCACTACTATAGACCGCGTCTATGCAATTGATCATTTTAAGAATGGATGAAAATCAGGATTGGAAACCTAACAACCTACCATGAATTCTAATGGAAGTTTAATTTCAACGAATGGTTTCTTTGAATTTACATATGTTGAGTGAAGGAATATGCAAGAGAGATTTGGTGACCCATATATCTAATGAGATTCGACAAATATTAACAGGGGTACAATAATGAGATTTAACATTTTTAACAAATGATTAAATTGTTAAAGAATAAGGAAAGAAAAGTGTACTGTACTGATGACGTAGGGAAATGACTGTCAACAAAACTACAAAGAAAAAACCAATAAAGCATGGCACACGACAAGCATACGAGGAGGACAAAAATGTAGCAAACTAGGACGATAAATCGACTACGATCCCCCTATGTTAACTAAAAAACATTAAAAGAAAAAAAATATTCGTATAAATGTGAGGACGTAGTTTATACTCATTACTGATCGAAGAAGGTACGAAGCCCTACCATTAGGGCATATGAATGGAGCACGATTAAAGTTATGATAGGAAAGAAGCTAAGGCAATAAGTATCACTAATTAACATAGAAGGTACATGAGTCTAACTAAAGACCTCCGTTATAATAAACAAAAATGGCTTGTTTAGGAGACAAACTCCGTCCTTTATTTGAATGAAATTTCCTTTTCTTGATTAGTTGGTTAGAGCATGTTTTCTTTACTTTGTTTTACAGAATCCAAAAGCTAAAAGTAAATACAGACCAGCTCGACTCATAATAATGTGGTTAACTTTCGTTGAATTTGCAGCATTGTAGGCGTAACACACTTTAGTTTACAACCGTAACGCACTACAACTACAACTTAACCTACTTACTGTTACACTGTAACACCTAACACTTAAAATTTTTAATACTTGATTAGACGTAACCAATTGGCTTACTAGTTACGCCGTAACCTCCTATCAGAACAATCATAAAAAAATTTTTTAAGTTATATAACATGGTCTAAACCATTATATGTAAATGAGACTTTGAGGGTAGTTCCTGAGACACACTCATGAGACTAAACTCATCCACTTAGGCCACTTAAATGGTTTAAAAGGATTGTTGCATATGCTAAATGCAACCGCAATTCCTTACGAAAGGAAGGGTTTTTTTTGGGGGAAAATATTAGGTTTTGTATTTCCTGTAACACTTCATAATTCTTGTAGAATATTTATGCTTATGGTTTGTTTTGTATCACATGGGATAAAGAGCTGCAAGAAGATAGAAAAAACCTAAGATTTCATTAAATTTCAAATCTCAAAGCAATGTTCAGGGAGTTTGTTGTCTTAATTCTACTCTTTACTTTTTATTCATTTACCTTAAATGTACAAATAGAGACAATATACAAATCAATAGTGGGTTGGAGTAAATTAATACTTGCGAATGTTTTTGCCTTTGATATCTAGTTATCTTTTGAAAATTATGCCAATTATAAAAATTTTAGACAAATTTTATTTCTAAATAACTAGAATTATATCTTTGTCGACTGCACTTTGACCTTTTATTAATACTTGGTGAGATTTTATGCCTAATATATCAAATCCATCAAAGTTATTCAAAAATCCGCACCAAAATAATGTAGTGTTGTCAGAGTGTTGTAGACTTTAGAACTTGCATGTACATCATTTCAAGGACCTAATTAATTAGCATGAATAGATATTCAAGAAGGCAACCCTAGTACACTACCTAATAGCCTATAATGTGATGTGTTTAACGACTTTTTACACTGACTTGTTGACCTCGAAACCCCGTGATAAACCTTTGTTGCACTCCATTATTATTGCAAGATACACCTAGATCACCCTTGTTAAACCAATCTATGTTTTTCACTCCTACTCCTATATGTAATACGTTAAACCATTTCACCTAGCCTACCCTGAGTCTTAATTTTCTTTGTGATTTAAATTTCTGTGCTACTTAAGAGAAGTCCATAGTTCGGGTAATAGGGAATGTATAATTATATGCATTCGTGGAAGACTAATCAGTTATGACCTATAAAGACCCCCTTGTATCACCACTTTTGACTTTGTTTATCTCAAGTGGGGGGATGTGCGTATAATATCGGATGTTGCAGGGGCAATAATTAAAGATATAAACTCTTGTAACATTTGCATATTATGAAGAAAATGAAGAAAAGATGGTGAAACAAAAAGCCACCCATGTGCTAAAAATGTAAAGATGGTGCAAAATAAAAAAACTAAAAAATAAAAAAATGGAGCTAGTAGCCTATTATTGCACCAAGACATCTCTGTAAAATGGAGCTAGTAGCCCATTATTAGACAAAGTCATCCTAAAACTCATGAAGAATGGAGCTAGTAGCCCATTATTGAAGATCAAATTTTCAGACTTAAACTCTTGGACCCATGGATGGACAGTAACTAGTTATGAAAACTTTAGACTATTTGTTTTGTGTTTTTATTAACAATCATTAAATGTGTGTCCCATGTCTATCCTAACCCCTTTATCACCCTTTAAAACCATATTACCCTTGTTGCCTTTGAGAATTATTTAGACCCTAATTCTAACTGGTGCAGATTTGTGTAGTTTCCAAGCTTATGATAGAATACATGCTATGACCGTGTAATTGAGCGATCACCTCGAAAATGAAACATGTTGACCCCATTTGAATAGATCTTGTTTAGCTTGTAAAAGGCTTAGTTGTATTGAATAAATCCAAGACAACTATGATAGAAACTTTGATTGAATATATCAAAGACTATGCGGAATCTAGTATATGATACCAAGAAGAATAAAAAATAAAATAGTAACAAAAAAGTTTGTATAATACCAAACTTTAAGCCTCAATATATTAATACGAACACCCTTGATAGTGTTAGGGTTATACAAAACCTTGAAGCTATAAACAATTTTCTAGACTATTGAGAGATATTGATATGATCTTATATCAAATTCTATACCCTAGATCCTCCTTTTATATACTACGGAGTCCTAGTCGGTTTACAATATATTCCTAAGATATCACGATCTTCTAACTAAATAACAGATACATATCTTTTACATAAATATCTTATACTTATCTTCAAATAAGCTCACGTCTTTCTTTTTTCAAGATTATTGATTATTATTTGTTTCGTGTTCTTGCACAAAACACTCGTCCTTCTGTCCTCCCCACTTCCAGGTGTGGTAACTCCTAAGAGAGGTGGATCATTGGACTATTTAGACAACCTCTCAAACCTAGTTTGAGCAGGCCAGTCCCCCCAATATGGTTTCTTGGCGCATGGGACCACTACCTGAACCGATTCCTTAAGGAATAGGCTCATTAAGTGTTGCCATGGATTGGGTCCTAATTATGTTACCATGTCCTGCTCTACATCTAAGCTAGCAGCAGTAGTAGCAGCACTTTCCATACTGTCTCCCATCTCCTCATGGACAGTCTCATCTGCTACAAGGGTAGTAGGTCCACTAGACTGAGATATCTCAGTGGGCCTTTTGGTTTTCCTACATTTGTGAGTCTTTTGGGGTTGTGATGATGATGCAATAATAGAGATTGGTTCAATATTAGATGGTGAAGTAGTAGTAGGTGTGTGTTGGGGTTCAGTGGGTTATCCTGAACCTTCACCCTCCACTGCTTGTGGTTGTATCAACATAGTAGCAAACAATGGTGTAATTATGCTTGAAAAATCTTTTCCTTGCCTTCTCATGTTTGCAAAAACCTTTTTAGTATGAGAAGGTGTATCATATTCATCATTAAAAACTGCTTCAAGATTTTTAATTTGATTGTTCAAAAACAGTTATGAAAACCTTAGATACATTAAAAACTTTTTAGAATTTAGATCTAAGTTTCTTAACATGCCATCAAAAATAATTTAGAAAAATTAAATTTTTGATTCTTAGACAAACATATAATTGCAGATGCAATATTTGTACCAAATTCATTCCAAGCAGTTGATTTTGAACTTAAACATTGCAAGATGGTATGTATAAGATACTTCCATTGAGGGGAAAAATAAGATTTATAAAAAGTAAGTTTATTAAGAAGATTCTCATATCCTATCAATTGAAGGTTTTCAAAAATTTCAGTATTTGTGAGACAAGCAATACCATCCTCATCATTAAATTGAAGATCTCTCCTCACATATGATTTTGATATTACTATTGTCTTTCCATCAACTTTGGAACATATTTGTCTTTCATTATTAACTATTTTAATCTTTGCAGTAGACCAAAACTGCTTAATATAAGACACATAGATACTTGGACTTACAGTTAAGGCATATCTGATAGGGCTAGTATTCAGAAAGTCTACTATCTCATCAAAATCAGCATGCTTTATAGATTTTTCCAAGTAAGCAACCATGTTGTGTGAATCAACAAATTTTAAAGCCTCCATGAATGATAATTGTTGAAGTAGGTGATGAAATTGAGTTTGGGTTTGTAATTTAGAGAGTATTAGAGGATTAATAACAAATATGGTGTGATCGTATGCGCTTAAATAGGTAATAAAGAAAACCTATACGCGAAGTTTTCATTTTATAGTCAAAGAATACCCTCAGCAGTTGTAACTCGAACGGTAACCTAGCAGTAGTAAGTAGCCTGGCAGCGCTAACTTTTGCCTAGCAGTACTAACTTTTTCCTAGCAGTACTAACTTTTGCTTAGCAGTACTAACTTTTGCCCAGCAGTACTAAGTAATGCCCATTAGCATTAACTTTTGAGTTACCAATTTTAACCTCAATTTCATCCTTAGCAGCTTTTACACTCCATTCCAACCATCCTTTATGTATAATCCATTGCATTTTAACACAATTAAACTCCCCTTAATCAATACTTCAGGGGTTAAGCATTCCAATACTTACAATCAGATATTGAAATCTACTAACATCAAATGCCTTTGTAAGTAAATCTGTAACATTGTGATCAGTGTGAATCTTGATCACTTGAATTAATCTCTTCTCTAAGTATACTTACCAGTAGTAAGTTAGTCCAAGAGCACTAACTTTAATTCCATCATTAGTTGCTGTTCCATTCCATTTCAAGCATTTATTTGTGCAAAATCTGCCACATATCAACACAATTAACCTCTCCTTAATCAATACTTTAGGGGTTAAGCATTCCAATACTGGCAATCAAATATTGAAATCTACTAACATCAAATGCCTTGCGAGTAAAATATTGCAATCTTTATGATCAGTGTGAATCTTTAGCATCTGTGAATTAATCTCTTCTCATATGAATCCCTGATGAAGTGATGTCTAATCTCAATGTGCTTAGTCTTTGAGTGAAACACTAGATTCTTAACTATGCAGATGATGCTTTCATTGTCAATGAAAATCTTGGTGTTCATAAAGTTGTATCCATAGTCAAGCAATTAATTTTGGATCCATAACATTTGTCCACAACAATTTGATGCAACTACATACTCTGCTTCAGTAGTAGAGTTGGCAACTACAGTTTGCTTCTTGCATTGCCATGAAATCAATCTGCTTCCAAGAAATTGACAACCTCTTGTTGTGGATTTCCTATCTAAACTTGCACCAGCATAGTCACTATCAGTATAAGCTTCCAAATTAAATGGTGAGTCCTTAGGATACCAAAGGCCTAATTTAGGTTGACCTTTCAAGTAACTAAAGATTCTTTTCACAGCATGAAGATGTAAAACTTTAGGTGTGACTTGGAATCTTGCACAAGCACATACAATAAACATTATATCAGGCCTTGAAGATGTTAAATACATCAATGAGCCAATCATTGATCTGTATAAGTGAACATCAATATCTTTAGCATATTCATCCTTCATCAAAGGCTTTGAGGTCTCCATAGGTGTACTTGCTGTCTTCACAGTTAAAAAGCCAAACTTCTTCAAAATTTCATCCACATACTGGTCTTGACTAATGAAAAATCCATCATCTTTCTGTTTCACTTGTAGTCCTAAGAAGAAAGTAAGCTCACCCATAGAGTTCATCTAGAACTTCTTATGCATTAATTTCTCAAACTCAGTGCTTAAACTCTTCTTAGTAGATCCGAAAATGATATCATCTACATATACTTGAACTAGTAGAATATCACCTTTGACTCTTTTAATGAACAAAGTCTTATCTATCTTACCTCTTTGAAATCTATTGTCTAATAAATAGGTAGATAGAGTCTCATACCAAGCTCTAGGAGCTTTATATAGACCATATAATGCCTTTTCTACCTTATAAACCCTGTCAGGGAACTCTGGATCTTCAAACCATGGAGGTTGACAGACGTAAATTTCCTCTTCAATCTTGCCATATATAAATGCACTCTTCACATCCATCTGGTACACAACAAAGTCTTTGAATGAGACATAGGCTAAGAACAGCCTAATTGCTTCAATCCTAGCAACTGGAGCAAAAACCTCATCATAATCTATTCCTTCTTCTTGAGTGTAACCCTGTGCAACCAACCTAGCCTTGTTCCTGATTATAATGCCTCTTTCATCTTTCTTGTTCCTATACACCCATTTAGCACTAATGGCTCTTTTGCCATACGGTAAATCAACCAAGGTCCAAACCTATTGTAACTTGAACTAAATAAGCTCTTCTTGCATAGCTTCTATCCAGCTTGGATCTTTTAATGCTTGGATTACCTTTTTGGGCTCTGCTTGTGATAAGAAACATGTAAACAGATAATTTTGAAAATCTTTGTGGTTGATCCTTTATTGCACTGAACTAAACATACCATGTTCAGTCACACTCTTTGTCATCCTTCTGGTTTGAGGTGCTGAATGTAAATCTCTAATGATTTGTTCAAATGGATGATCCTTGTGAAATTCGTTAGTTGGAATGGACTGGACAGGCATGAATGTATCCAAATTAGGTTCATGTCAGCCTTGACCAACACCCTTTCCATCATCTTCTGAATAGACAATCTCTTCCAAATTAGGCATATTAGGATCATCAGCACATCCATAGACTGTCTTCTCATCAACAGCATTATCTTCTATGCTAGCAGTATTAACAGTTGAACTAATAGTGTTAATATTGTTAGTACTGTTAGCACTTTCATCCTACTCTTGATTAACTCTTGGATCCTCTGTATTTGGCACCTCACTATCTTTATTCTCTAGATGTTCAGCATCCTTCTTTTCCTCCTCCCCTGATGGTTTGAATTCAGCATTAAGAGAATCCTTTGAACTAGAAGAGAATGGTGGATCTTGAGTCAAAAATGGTAGCAGTATGTAATTTTTGCCAGATACTGTCTCCACTCTAGCTTTACCTGCATTTTCACATGCTTTTGTACCTGCAATACCATTAGATTGATTCCTTGCAACAACTGGCTCATAATTCATAGATTTTTTTAGTGTATCAATATCAAAAACCCATTCTAGTCCACTTCCTGCAACATTAGATTTATTTTCAAGAAAAGTAATGTGCAAGGTCTCCTCTACTATTCTGGTTCTGTTCTACTGTCGAATACCCTGAATGCTTTGCTATTGGTAGAGTATCCTACAAAGAACCCTTCATCAGCCTTTCCATCAAACTTGCCTAGGTGATCTATGGTATTAAGGATTGTAACAGGACACCCAAATGGTCTCATGAAGCTTAAGGCATGTTTTCTACCTAGAAAAAGTTCATAAGGGGTCTTGTTGTGAGGCTTGATAACTAACACCCTATTTTGGACATAACAAGCAGTATTAACTGCTTCAGCCCAAAAAGTTGTTGGCAATTTTGAATCAGCTAGCATAGTCCTAGCAGCCTCTATTAGTGTCTTATTTTTCCTTTCTGCTACTCTATTTTGTTGTGGAGTCCTAGCAACACTAAATTCCCTCTTAATACCCTTCATTTCACAGAACTGATTCATGACCTTATTCTTGAATTCAGTCCCATTGTCACATCTGATCACTTTCACCTTAAGGTCTATTAGATTTTCTATGCCTGTAATAAATGTTTTAAGGATTTCACTAGTTTCATCCTTAGTGGCTAAGAAGAAAACCTAACTAAACCTACTATAGTCATATGTGACAACTAGGCAGTACATCTTTTTCATTAGACTTTTTACAAATGTTGGGCCAAATAAATCCATATGCAATATTTGTAAAGGTTGGCTGATTGAACTGACTATTTTGGTCTTACAAGAAGCTCTATGTTGCTTTCCCTTCTGACAGGCAACACAGGTTTGATTGATTTCAAAAAGTTTTGAAGGTAAACCTCTTGCAAGGTTTCCCTTAACCAGATTATTTATAGTTTTGAAATTTATATGCCCAAGTCTTCTATGCCAATGATTAGATTCATCTAATGTGGCCTTTGCAAAGAGACAAGTTAGACCTCCTGAAGGAACAATATTCTTTAAATCAACACTGTACATGTTATCTTTTCTAGGAAAATCTAGCTCAAGACATGATTTTCATCAAGTGCTTAACGTCAGGAGACAAACAACAATTCAGTTGTCTGCTAAAAAAGAACCTGTTTTTCTTGTCACACATTTATGAGACATTAAAAAGGTAAACTTAAGCTCCTTAAACAATGTAACATCTTCAAAATCAAAATTTACTTAGTACTGATTTTACCTTTACTAGTGATTTACCTCCTTGGGGATCTCGCCAAAGTCAACAAAATCCTACTATCTAATTTGTCTTTGTCATAATCTTAGAGTGAGGTAGGTACTTTGTTTCCTAGTCATGTGCGTAGAGCATCACGTCAATTACTCATTTGTTCTGCAATTCTACTTTGGATTGCCTGCACAAAAAGTAGAGAATAGGCTCTCTTAGGGACCCAAGCCATTATAGACTTGGATCTGCCTTGTGCATCAACATAGTCTAATCTTTTAAAGTTCATTGATGCACCATTATGTCTAGAGACATGGTTTAATATTTTTTTTGGTCTCCAAACCCAACATGCTGAAGCCTTAACAACATTAGCCTTATTTCCCTTATTATCACTTACTACTGCTTTTGACCCAATAGTAGTAACATCTCTTCTAACAGTATTAACTTTTTTATTTAAATTACTATTCTTATTTGTTGAAAACTTGTTAAAGGTCCTTCTAACATGTGAATGTGATCTATTAAAAACATTTGATACTGTCCTTGCACTTTTTATAGTGGGCAGTATTAATTGGTTTGGCAGTATTAACTGATACTGCTCTTTTGAAGAGTTTTACCTAGCAGTCATTAAGTATTTTATGGCGTAGGTATTTCATTAAGACTGCTTTTGGAATAAAATTTCCTTTCGGAGGAGGGTGAGTCAATCTTAAGAATTTTGGTGATTCACTCTTCTAGTATTGTTCCATACAGGTTTTTCCACCATTTCTTTTCATAGAAATCACAATCTTTGATCAAATGGTTAAAACTGCCACATACAAAGCATGCCTTATTTTTAAACTCAAAATTACTTCCTAATTTCTGAGTCATCAAATTATTCCAGTTTCTCTTGTTACCTCTAGGACTTTGACTGTTTTTCCTAGGGTATTTAGCTTGCTTATTATTCTCTACCTTCTCAACAGACTCCCTAGGTATTTTCACATGCTCATTAGATTTAACAAATTCTACTTTAGCAAAACTAGGTTTTCTCTGTTTAGACTTAAACTCAGTCTCATTCTCATCCTCACTGTCAGATATCCAGTCTTCAATAAGTGGTTCACTAACAGACTTAGGTTTTGACTCACTAGTCTTAACTTTACTAGTTGCAACTGCAGGCACACTAGTTATTGACTCACTAAAAACATATTCTTCCTCATCAGCAAGTACCAAATTAGGTTTAGGGGGCATGAAGTTTCCAGTATAGGGAGGTGGAACTGCATGATACCCTTCACCTGTTTTGTACTTATCATTCACCTGACTATCAAACACTTGACTATCAACCACTTGACTATCATACCCTACACCAGTCTTGAACTTATCACTTACTTGAATCTCTAACAGTTTGCTTAGATTCTTAGATGAATTTTTAAACTTTTCTAAGGTAAGTTTTAAATCATCTCTTTCTTTTTCAGCTTTTTCAAATTTCTTTCTAAGCTTTGTTAAAGCATTATCTCTAAACATAACATCAAGTTTTAAAATCCTTATGTCCTTTTCAAAACCAGCCTCGTTCTTTTTATACACATCTAGTCTAGCCTCTACAGATTCTAGACCTGCTTTATAAGCTCCTACATTTAATTGAGACTTATTAAAATCTTTTGTCAGATTATCATAATGTTCTTTGAGAGTTTCATAAGATTTTAAACATGCTTTAGAACAAGTAGATACCTCAGAATCTGAGCTTAAAGAACTTGAATAAGTATAGGCCATAAATGCAAAGTTTGTAGATCCTTCTTGAGCCTGGTCACTCCAGTCATACCCTAATCCATCTTGAGCCACCAAAGCTTTTGTCTCTGTTGTTTCCACTAATACATTCCTTCTTATAGGTTCTCTGTTCCTATTTTCCCTTGGAGCCATGCACTCCCTTGTAAAATGGCCCCTTTTATGACAGTTATAGCATTCCACCTTTGATTTGTTAAACCCAATGGTCTTAGAACCATTGGCACTAATCTTCCTTCCAGTCTTATTTAGGAATCTTTTGGCTCTTATAGTCAGCATAGCCATCTGCCACTTTAGATCCATCTCTTCTAAGTCATCAGCATCAATTTGTTGTAAGTCCTCATTATCTAATTATGGACTGTTAGATTGGTTTGCAAAGAAAGAATAGATCACAGCATCACTCATACTATCAGTATTGGCAGAGTTAGAACCATGTGCTTGATTAGTACTGCCAGAGCTATTAGAAGACACAAAAACCACATTTTGTGAGTTTTGGCTTGAGCTTGATGACCCTGTAGGTCCTTGGTATAGGATCTGACTAGCCTTTGTAAGACTATAGATAACTTGGATAAATCCAAATCAACTATATGAGAGATCAAGGTATGAGTCTTTCATTCTGATAGGAGACTTCTTAAAAACTGCATATTCATACTTCTAGAGAAATAGTTTCACCCAAAATCTCTAGCTGACTGATAAGCTTTTGAAGCCAATCAAAGGTTTGAATTACAAGACCTCTTAAGCTTGATCCAATTGAAATTCACATACTGTTGCTTTAAGAAGTGTCCTTCTGAGTTTTCTTTGACTCTTATTAACCATCCAAACCGTTTTCTCTATAGCTCCATCAGAGTATTGGCACATTTTTTAGGTAATTAAACATGTTGATATTCTTTGAAAGAGCCATTAATAATGTACCTCTTGCCTTTAACTCATTCTTCCTTGCTAACTTCTCATCTGGAGTTGTAGGAGGATATGTTTGCTCAACACCATCAATAGTTCTCTTTGGTGGAGGTGAGTCTCCATTTACTATTACTTCCCAAAGAGCATAATCTGTCATTAGGAAGTATTGTTCTATCTTTATTTTCCAAAGCTCAAATCCCGCCACTGGATTGAACACTGCAGATTTTGCATCAGCATCATTGGTGAAGAACATGCCTTCCTGTTTTTCAAACAAACAAAATAGATCTGGTATGTGTAGATTGTTTCTTCTTATTCAAAGTTTCTCAACCTGGCTCTGATACCACTTGTTGATCCCACTTGAATAGATCTTTCTTAGCTTGTAAAAGGCTTAGTTGTATTGAATAAATCCAAGACAACTATGATAGAAACTTTGATTAAATATATCAAAGACTATGTGAAAAATCTATCTATGATATTAAGAAGAATAAGCAATAAAACATAACAAACAAGATTGTAATCATATACCAAACTTCAACCTTCATATATTAAACAAACACTTTTAATATGTTAGGGTTATACAAAACATTGAAGCTATAACAAAACGATTTCTAGATGTTAATCTGAAGATATATATGAGATACTAACCTACAAGCCCTAGGGTCACCCTTTATACACCAGGAACCCCTAATGGGCTTACAACGCGTATCTAAACATACAATAATCTTATCCTAAAATATCTATTCTAATCACATCAGCAGTACTAACAAATAACTAACAAGTACTAACTTATAACTACAGCATAAACTCTTCTAGCAGAGTAAATAAAACTAGTATTAAAACTTACAACTAGCAGTAGTAATGACCTTAGAATAATTTCCTGCAAATCTCACCAGTATTAGAACTATAACCACGTATTTAATCTCATAAACTAGCACATAACATAAACCAGTAGTAGTCTAAAGGTAAGAGCCTATTATTCCCAACAGATATTTATTCCTTTCCAACTCATTTCACCTCATTAAAATAGTGATACTTTTAGTAATATCCCTATTGAAATAGATAATCTAGTGTGTGCTAAAAGTGACAGATGTGGAGATAGACGATTACTTCGCCATAAAAATAAAAACCTAGAAGTAAATCCAAACGCTCCTTAATTTTGATTTTGCCTCATCAACAGTCGAAAACTACATATGTAAATATGTATCTTGACCTTGTTCATGGATCATTAGCATGAGTTTAAAAACATTTTAAGTTGTATTAACAATGCAAAACAACAATATATATTATGTTCCTCACATGAGTGATTTGAAATAAAATTGGGGTTATGTTCGAAATCAAAATTTTTGACAAATTTACTAGTGATGTAATCCTAAAGGTCAACGGGAAGCATATTAGTTATTATGCATTTATAACCTAGCCAGTCCTAATTGTACAAAATAGAAGATAAAAATAAAAAATCCCCCACATTTTTAATTTTATGTCAATCACGAACCCTAGACTCAAATTGAAACAACAATAGATGAAATGACTTTCAATGATTATCTTTGTGATGTATATGGAAGATATAATAGTGATGGAATTAGAATCTTCCAAAAGTGTTTTGGGGTGGTTGATTTTGGAGTTTGGGTGTTTTGGTTTCGGGTTCGTTCCCACCAGCAGGAGAAAGGGGTGTTGTATTTTCATGTTGTTAATTTTAATTTGACTAAGTATAGATTTTGGTGTCTGCTGGTGGCGGTCCCATATCGATCAGGGGGCCGCCTGAAAAAGATTAGGGGCCGCCTGAGATATGGGGGCCGCCCGTATTATGGAATTTTTGGACTTTTAAATTTTAACACGAATTTACTAGAGAGAGTGACTACATTAATATGCATTTACGCAGAATTAAAAATATCTAACATAGTAGTTTAAAAAATAGTCACGACACGGAATGGGACACAGACTAAATTGAGACAGAGGAAAAAAAAAGAGAAGCGGACTATAAACAATTATGGAAAGTTGTTCATCATTCCTAACCAAGACGAGATAGTTAAACGATTACATGTTTAAGGGTTTCATAAGAATGTCGACGAAGTTGTTCGACGGACCGCAATATTTCGATTATATATGTCCTTCTGGACCAAAATCCCGAAAAAAGTGTGACAAATATTATCGCTATGTTTTGGTTCGAGAATGTTGCACCGGGTTTTTGCTAAGTCAATCGCGCCTTTAAATTGGTCCCACATGAACGGAACGCTCATCGAGTCGAATGTCGTAAGTCGATAGAGAGCTGGTTTTCATCCATAGTGCTTGTTGACATGCTTTTCTCGGCACTTACGTATTCGGCTTTCGGTATTGATATAGCAAGAGCCGTTTTGTTTCTTCAAGAACCTAATGATGTCAACATACACATCCCCAACGAATGTACAAATACCGCTATTGCTCTTTGGTCCACATAATCTCCTGCATGAGCAGAAGTCGGCCTAACAATTGTTTTCTATGTTCGAGGTCCGTCTCAGGGATACCATAATCCTAAGTGCGTAGTACCTTTAATGTATCGAAAGATACGCTTAACCACTTCAAGAGTTTTGGGAGCCTCTTGGAATGCGGGAACAAAGGCAGACACTAAACATGATATCGGCATGACTTGCCGTTAGGTATAATAACCTACCTATTTATGCCTCGATACTACGGTACATCTACCTGACTCATACTATTTGTCTTTCGTGAGTTTTTGGTATCAGAGGACATGGGGGTTTTCATTGGGTTAGATTCTTCTAAGCCAAATTTCTTAAGCATTTCTTTAATATATGTAGATTGATTAAAGAAAAATACCATCTTCCCATTTTGTTTATAATTGTAATTCCCAAGAAGAAGCTAAGTTCACCCATCATGCTCACTCTAACAACGTCATGCATGGATTTTGGCAATTCATCACACATAATGGAAACATGTCCTTGACAAGTCGAGCCGAATATAATGTCGTCGACATATATTTGAACGATGATGATGTTTGAACTTTTCTTCTTAGTAAAAAGTGTGTTATCTACCATTCTCATTTTGTATTCATGTTTAATAAGAAAAGCTTTTAATCTATCATACCAAGCTTTGGGTGCTTGTTTAAGACCGTATAAAGCTTTCTTAAGTTTATAAACATGATCCGGTTTTTCAAAGTCAATGAATCCTGGAGGTTGTGCCACGTATACCTCCTCATTGATAAAACCATTCAGGAATGCACTTTTTACATCCATTTGGAATAGCTTAAAATCTAAAGCACAAGCATAAGCTAATAGTATCCTAATTGACTCAAGTCTAGCAACTGGGGCATAAGTTTTATCATAATCGATGCCCTCTTGTTGATTATAGCCTTGAGCAACTAACCTAGCCTTATTTCGAGAAACAATACCGTTCTCGTCTAACTTATTTCTAAACACCTACGTAGTTCCTATAATTGTCATATTCATAGGTTGTGGAACTAACTCCCAAATGTCATTAGAAATGAATTGATTTAATTCTTCTTTCATAGCAACTATCCAAATTTCATCTGCTAAGGCTTCATTCACATTCTTAGGTTCTATAGTTGATATAAAATAAAAGAAGTTACTTTGGTTTTGGGCTTCTGACCTAAGGGTTCTTTGGTTAAGGTTTCCTATGACATTTTCTAATGGATGGTTCCTAGATTCCTTAATATTGACCATTTCGTTAATCTCTAAAGTTTCATCCTCAATGTCATTTTCTAGGTTTTTCTTTTTGGTAACCTTCATTGCTTCTTCTTCATCTAAGTCATCATCTACCAAGGGTGATGTTTTAGAGGGTGGAGGAGTCTCATTGAATGTCACGTTGAGTGATTCTTAAAATTTCCTAGTGTGTTTATTAAGGATAAGGTAGGCTTTACTATTTTGGGAGTATCCTAAAAAGACACCTTCGTACGACTTTCCTCATCTTTTTCTTTTTTAACCAACTCTAATTTCCTTTTAAGCTCTGCAATATCTAAATATCTTAAATAGGTTTCACGTTTTAGAGTTTTATATCTTCTCATATACAGACTCTATTTTTCTTAAGACTACCAGGTCTAGCCTTCGACAGATTCGAACCAGTTTTTAAGAGATAGCCTGATGCCTAGATGTCTTAAGTCTTTTACTAATTGTTCATTTTGTTATTTTAGATCTTTTACACATTCTAAACAAGATGAACAACAATTTGAGTCATTAGATACCTTAGAGTTTGTATAAGAACTTGAACTTGTTGAAGAATAAGCCATGAGAGCAAAATTGGTTAAACCTTCTTTTGCTTGGTCACTCCAATCATAGCCAAATGCATCACACTGAGACACTAAGGCATTTGAAGTAGTTTCCTTAACTGGCACAGTCCTTCTTGTAGGCTCATTGTTCCTGCTATCTTGATTCCTGGGTGCCCTGCACTCCTTTGCAAAGTGTCCTTTTTTATGGCAGTTGAAACACTCCACCTTGGACTTATCATACCCAATTCTTTCTTTGTTGTTAATGTCCAGCTTCTTTCTAGTATTTTTCAGGAATCTTTTTGCTCTCATAGTTAGCATAGCAATGTTTCACCTCAAGTCCATCTCTTCTAGATCATCATGGAGTCGATTTGTTGTTGTCTTTATTATCCCAAGCTGTAGAATACTTGGTTGGCTAGCAAAGAAGGAATAAATCATAGCATTACTAAAGTTTTCACCAGATTTTGAGCTATCAGCAGCACCTTGAGTGCTAGCAGTATTAACACCCTAAGCAGTATTAACTGCTCCAGATGCATTGTTAGTGCTGCCAGTAGATAGAAAGGCTAACTTGTGTGAGTTTGTGGTTGAGTGTAGATGTCCCTTGACTTTGATTCATAAGCCTTCAGGTTGTTGAAGAGGTAATCCAAACTCAATGTTTCAATCTCTGGTTGGTTCCTCCACACAATAGTATACATAGCCCATTCTTGTGACAAACTTCTTAAGAACTTCTGATTAATGTCTTCTTAAGAGATAATTTCACCATGCATCTCCAGTTGACTAATTATCTTTTGAAGCCTTTCATAGGTTTGTTTAATCACCTCTGTGTTGGATGCAACAAAGTTTTCATATCACTGCTTTAGAAGATTTTTTTGAGTTTTCTTTATAGCAGTATTACCTTCAAATCTGTTCTCAATAGCCGGCATCAGTGACTTAGTATCCTTGTATGTGTTGAACTTTAATTGATGCTCATTAGGTAAGGTAATCAACAAAGTGCTTCTTGCCTTCAATTCTGCCCTTCTTTATACCTTCTCTTCAACAGTTGTAGGAGGGATAGCAGTCTCTTTACCATCAACAAGTTTTGTTACTATGGGTGATTTCCATTTTCTATGATCTCCATGAGTGTAATTCAAATACACTGAAGGTAATGCTCCTTTCCTTATCTTCCATAGATCATACTCACCAGGTTGAAGCATGGGTAGCTTGATGGTTTGAGTAGTTTGAGAATCCATAGCCTCTTGAAAAAGTAGATCTTGTGTGTAGTAGAGTTTCTTCTTATTCAAAGCTTCTCGCAAGCTCTAATACCACTTGTTGATCCCGATATAATAGATCTTGCTTAGCTTGTATAATCTTAAGTTGTATTGAATAAATACAAAACAACTATGACAAAAACTTTAATTATGATACTAAGAAAAATTTAATCGAAAACTGTAATGAAAAGATCAATAACAATACAGTTTAGTAAATTTCAGCCTCAATATAAATACGAACACTCTTAATAGTGTTCAGGGTTACAAAACCTTAAAGATACAACATAAACTATGAATTTGATATCGATTTGATACGATTTTGGTCACATTCAAATCTATACCTAGGACCTCATTTTATACCACAAGGAGTCCTAACAGTTACAATAAATTTTCCTAAGTTATCATGATCTTCTAAACAATAAACTTATACGTATCTTTGTACAAAAAATATCTCATACTTATCCTGTAAGTAATTTGATAAACCAATCTTATCTTACTTCTCTTGTTTTACCTTCTAACAGTCAGAAAATTTCTCGCCGTTGTAATCTTCAGCAGATGTAACAGCAGGCCTTAACTTTTATCCAGCAGCACTAACTGTGTACAAGCAGATTAATATTAGCTATGTTCTTCATTCTTATCAGCCAGTACTAAGGTTACACAATTCAGTAGACCAACTTTATGTAGCAGTTGTAACTTTACTTAAGAAGTACTAACATATACTAGCAGTACTAAAGTTAACTAGCAGTAGTAACTTTTTATACTAGTAGTATTAAACTACTTAGTAGTATTTTTTTAAGTTCTGATGTAAGTCTTAAACTTCATTAGCAGAAGTAATCTATATAGCGCAAGTTATCTGACATCGACTCCTACCAGATATAAAGACACTATCAGCTCAGACACATCGCTTTACTCTCATCCGCATACTCCCAGCACAGCCACTACAGGTCTGCACCACACCAAAGATAGAAGATCATTATCCTAACGGCACAAATCCTTACGCAAATCCTATATATACTCTAACGAATCTGTACATCATCTCGCAGTGTATTATAAGTAGCTACATCTCATCTCAGAGACTCACTATCTATATTTTGCCGCTTGAGTTCTCGTACGGTCTGGACACTATGCTCGCCGACTCTCCGACGCCCAAGTCCACACCACACTGAACGCAGTTCGTCCCTTCTCCCCTAGTCACGGCTCCAATCGTCTCCTGCGTCCATAAATACAACAAGGTGACTAATTGACTTAGGATCGAGACCTACTTCACTACAATCTCTATAGATCATATTGTTTCTTCACCATCGTAGCCACGCCATCGTCTTAGATACGCCTACTATTCTCCTCCTACTGTGCTCATCTTACTAAGAGCTTGCTGCCTAGCAGTAAGGCGTCTTTGTGGCTGATAGAATCCGAGTATAGAGCCTTTAGGCATACCTTGGGAGTAGATTGACTCATAAGTGATTAGAAGCTTAGAGTGCTCATCATGCAACATGCTCAGTAGCTCGCAACTGACGACTTCCGTTAGATCACAAGGCCAGAACTCCAAGCCTACCCCCCTCGCGGAGAGTTGAGAGGCTGCTAGACATCTGCGATGTAACTCGCGTTCCAGCGTGATAGAAAGGAGGAGCTAAGCACTTCTAGAGAGAGAGATAAGAAGTGCGTGAGGAGGAGAACGTACGGTGTATGTGTGAGAGGATCATGGTGCGTTATAGTAATAGACATGTGCAGAGCCACTCTGACTGTCCTATTCCTCGCACATGTATGCGTATCCGAATTTTTCAGTACTTGTTTCAGATCGTTTATAGTTTGATATTGTGATGTGCTAAACTAGCTCTATATTATGATCGGACACCGGGTATTAAGTAATGGTATAGAAGGATTATATAGTATGGTTAGAGGTCATCATGTCTAGACGCTAATTCTGTGTCCCTTATCATGCATCTCGTCCCGAATCCCGCTGCGCGGATTTCTATTTGTCTGCATCTCGCCTGTGCAATACCCCCCTTTCTAAATGGCTCGTTGTGTGCGAAGCACCTTTCAGTAATCGAGATTAGATAAGATGACGATCCTAGAGATTAGTGTAAGGATTCTATGGATACTCACTCGTCGCTACGCCATAGCTCACTTGATCTCTAGCAGTCTGGGACCCCCATAAATTGAAATAACCCAACCAGGTGTTCGTTCATTGAATTACACGGTAGCCTATCATTAATAAATGTCTCCCAGATGCCGCATCCACTCCATATCCCTTACCCAACTATCAACACCCACGAACGACAGATACTTCTCTCCGCCCCGCACTGATGAGCTCCCGCTACCCTCGTACCCATATACGCCCAGTTCGCCCCGCGTCACCTTACTATACTCTATATCGCCACTACGTGCGCATATACTTGCCGCGGTTGCCTGAATTCTAGGAGTCCTCCGGTGCTGGCTAGACTCATTGGATTTGAATACCTTATGCCTGACCATCTCATTATAACTCCAAAAATATTTACAGTACAGGGTCGGTTTTGTCTTTTAGGGAATTCCATCCAATCAAAACATAAAAACATTGAAAATTTCAATCAAAGTGTTTGATATAAAAGATTTACACTTTGAAAGTTTTTCATCATCACAAAAAAAGCTCCCTTAACATGTGCACCGTAATCGTAGTACATGCTAAGTGTAGAGTGCATTGAGTCCATTTTATATGATCGCATTTCAGTAGATATTATATGCAGTTTAATCACATTTTCTCCCCTTATCCAAAATGTTAATCCCTTGATATTTTGGATATCAATTGATTAAACGTTTTCGGGGATAATAAAATGTTACACAATATCTTACAAGTAACGTTTTTAATTCTTCCCCTCAAATTTATGAGGGAATTAATTGGTGTTACGTATGTTAAATTTGATAAATTTTGAATTTACTAAGAAATCTTGAAAATTCTTACTCAACACTATATTATGCCTAATTTTTAAGTCTAACTCTACACATTTTATATATTCACCAAGATTATTATGTATGAGGTTTGACCTGAAGGATAAGAACATCATATGATAGAATCATATGGTTCTTTGTGGCAACCGTAGGTCTCCTTCGTACAATCTCCCATCAACGAACTTTTCTAAACTCCTTATTAACCTTCTTTCTTTCAAGAAGTGGTCAATCTGATCTTTCTCTGTCCAATCACTCTTCTGCATTGTTACATTTTTCTTTCTAAGTTACGGAAAAGTCTTTGCATCAAACTTCGAGGATAGAACAGATTCAGATACATATGTAACTTGAGCTTGTGTGGTTGGTGTTGATGTTGTCTTAGCTTCCCCCTAAACCAGTAATCCTTTCTTGAGTAGATTCAGGAACTTTCTTGGATGCTGCATCAAGCAGTCTTGATGTATAAAGCCCATACCTCATATGTCCGAAAGTACACAATTAACCTTTCTGAATTTCGATACCACAACACCAAAAGTCAATTAAGTTTCGGATGTCCGCATTTCTTTATATGATAATAGAGCGATATAAATTGAAACACCAAAGTCAACTTACGTCTCGGGATGTCACAATTAATTCTTTTTAGTAGTTGATATGATAACACCTAAGTCAACATAAGTCCTAATATACTCAATTTCTTTTGCCTGAATACTAACTAACTTAAGGAATCATCATACTTAATCAAAACTATGTGTACTTTTTTAAATTTTCCCCCCCAAATATTATGCTACTCTTTTTAAGGAATAAGCTTAGTGATTAACCGTTTAAGGAAGCATTTATTGAATCAGAAAGAATTCTTCTCATGTTTTAAATAATTATTCTCCGAACACTTCCCCCTAGGAACTCAAATGATGCATACTAAATGATGATGAGATGTCTCTTTCCCCATGAGGTTGGAATATGATACCCAAAAAAGAAACCAAAGGAAAGGCCTAATATTTAAAGGAAGTAAACTTCAAAAGAAGGTCATGGACCTCTATCAGTTTACATCTACTCATTCCCCCTGCTGGTTTCGATCAACTCAAAATCAGCAAAACCTTTGTACGAACACATACTTGAGATCGTGTTTAAGTTATAACTACGTTATGTTCCTATCCATGAGAAATCTAACTTAAGGCTATTTAAACTAGTTGATTATTTCCAACAATCCTAAGTCTTTTACAACTATGAGGTGTTGGCAATATTGATCGTTTGTAGTTTAAAGCCTGAATTCACTAAGTCTTAATTTGCAAATAAGTCCCTAAAGTTTGAAATAAATAACTTCTAAAGCTCTTGTAGTTAATATAAATTAACACCCCTTAAAAATGTTATCCGTCATTATTTAAAACATTATCCGTTTATTCCGTGACTTATTTTTAAAGACCATTTTAAAAGATTATTTGATGACATATTCTCCCCCTCAAATGATGACATGTTTTCTATTTAAAGAGTTTGTTGTCATTGTTTGAGTGGTCGAATTGTCTTTGAAAAATCTTTTTGTGATTACTGAAAACACTGATTCATTGTGAAGACAACTTTTTACCAACAAAAATAAGATTTCTCTTATTTTGACAAATAAATGCACTAACACGTACATTAATTTTTATATAGGAAGCATGGGTTGTGATGCACAGTAATCACAAGCCTTTGCATGGTCATAAAGTAGACCATGCCCGAGAATAAATTCCCGTTATGAGGTCAAGTTTTCTTTTTAAAATACTTGCCTTTAAGATGATGACCGGGTTTCTATCTGAAATAATAGCAAGCCATTTTTGGCATGTTTTGAAAACATTTGAAACTTCTGCTCGAACTTCATTTACAGCCTTGTATCATTATTGAATGACATTTCTAAGACCGTAAATGTTATCGATTTTTAGAAGACATGCCATTATTATTTCATTTTATATTTTCACATTTTTAAATTTTTTTCTTTGATTTTATGTATTTTATATTTTTGTATTTTGTTTTTATAAAAAATTTCTGAAAAATGGAAAAATCTTTTTGGTTTTTAAGTATATATACATATTATACAGGATATTTGAATAGGTACCACCACTATTCATCAACTTCATCTGCCAAGTGTTTTAGAGTCTCCGACGTAAAACTTTACATTCCCAGCTTGTTGATAAGAAATTCAATTCTTTCTTTTGCAAGGGCTTTAGTAAAGATATCCGCCAGCTGATACTCCATATTGACAAAATAAAGTTCGATCACCCATTCTCAACATGCTCAT
>BQNB010096243.1:9510-25670 GCA_026074375.1 Tanacetum coccineum
CATTAACGGGAGGACACCTCAAGCAAACCTTCTCAATACCTTGATTATTAAGAAAAAAATACACAATGTTCAAAGTGTTTGACTATGACCAACAGTAGTAGATTGACCTTCTCCAAGAGAAGTTAAAGTGATTACTCCAACAGCTTAGGGACATGAAACTTTGACATATGTTTAGCAGCAAAAGGAGAACCCTTATTTGCAGGATTGTATATGCTGAAGTCCCCAAACTCTCTCCTAACACTGGCAAAAAAATATTCCAGTCATATCCTTTTTTCAAAAACAGAACCTCAGTTACGATGTTATTAACAAAGTGTTTTGTGCTCACTTATGAGAAATAACGTGTAGAGGTGGCGATTTCACCCCATTCATCTTTAGGATTCAACTAAAAAAGGTGACAAGTCAGATAGGTCAGGGGGGTCAAAGATATGAAATTTCCCCTTAATTATGGAAGAGTTAAAGAACATCCCTTTACTTTAATTAACGACTCTAAACATCCTGTTAACCGTTATATGATATTTTGGTTCTATATAGATTGCATTTGTATTATCCCTTATTTCTTAGATTCATATGTAAATAAACATGGAGCATAAATTATGGTAAAAATGGCGAAAACTCAACATACCTATGTGCCACATCCCAACCAGCCGGTAAAAACCGAGGATTGATCGCTTCAACAAACACTAGTCTCCATCTTTGATAAAATTCATGAATCCCATCTTCCCCATGTTCCTTCAGCAGATAATCAACGACTTGCGTCCCATGTGGTCCATGCCCTAATAACGACAGCTTTGAACTACATGTAGCAATTACCGCACCAGAACTTATGTTTACAGATCCATTTTGTTTAGCAAATGCATCCGTAGGTTCAGAATTAGTATCTGAATCCAACATAGAACCATTTTCAAGCTCATTAATTTCATTTTTAGATGCGTCTGCGCCATCTTCTATATCACTATTTAGCGCCGTATCTGAGACGGTGTTTTTTGAAGAACTATTAAGAGATAAGCCTCTCTTTTTCCGCATTCGTCTTTTCTCGTTTCCAACTAGTAAAGCATTTTTAAGTCTTCATCCGATATTTCTCGTCCTCCATAATACGTCCTAACAACCTGTACATTACTTAGTCATCAGGTCAATTTACTCTAGTCACATCAACACCAGACTAGTGCCATTCAATCAGCGCCAGATTAAGTGACACGCCAATAAAGTCGTCATTTTCGTTCAGTATCATTCAACATGTTTTAGGTAGATAACCTTAAAACACTCGCTCTAAAGTCAACTATGAATTGTCACTTAACATAAATGAGGGTCCTCTCCTGAGTACTAAGGAGTTAAAGCCCTCACTATTCACTGAGGGGTTAACTACTAGTGATTTGAAAGTAACGTTCTCTCTGTATTACCTACCACTTTGATAGGTGTTTGTGTTCTTTGTCGACGTGGTGGCCTCCAAGTATGCACAATGTATTCCCTTGCTCGATAGCTCAATCATTAGCTAGACCTGATGTCTTGGATATGCTTTCATTATGGTCACTTTCGACGGTTAATTTGCCCCACACACTTCCGCTCTTGGGTGTTGGGTGGTTGGGTATATGCGTACTTGGACCGGACGATTCCATATTAATCATCCAGCACGAGTTGTTCATTCCGCGGTGGGTGCTGAGAACATACAGAGTTTATGGGGGGGACCTTCAATAGTAGAGTAAGTCAGCTGTTTGATTGGGTTGGACGCGCTTGCCCCACCCATACCAATGGATAAGTGGATATGTGTTGTGGGCGTTAGTGGTTCATTTGGGTCATACTGGGTCCCATAGGATTCACAAGGGTGGGAGTTCGGCACTTGAGCAGCTCCTTTTACGATTTGGGTTCTGTTCAATGTCGTTGACTGGTGTACATTATTATGAGTTGGATTGTTTTTCTATGCAATTAAGTTGTAACTTTTTAGTGTTTTAACTTTTTTACCAGCCCCTATCAGAAAGAGGAGTCCCTCAGTAAAGTTAGAGGCTTTGTTATTTTTATAATCATCACGCACTCTATAACAACTAGACTTAGATTAAACTCCTTAGCCATATCTACTTTAACTTACCTAACTTGCTACTCCTTTTCATTTATAGTATACTTTAATCATGAAACTAGGTAGTAGATTAAGCTTACCTTTAGTTTAAATATCTAATCAAGTAAATCATGCGAAACATACACGAAGATACAATAACTTTTATGAAGATTTTATTTTTGTATAAAGGATAAATTTTATATAACCACTTCCCAGTGTAACACACAACGATCCCCCTTCATATCCTTTCCCCTCTAACTCCATCCGGAGACCAATATTGCAAAAGGATCGGATTTCTTCATAGGGCAAACACTCTACATTTGTGGAATTGTTGTTATATATGCGCGCGGGGTCTGGTTAGGTGGTTTGTATTTCGAGCTTGACATGCGCTGGCGACTTATATGATTTGGGCCCGTATTGCCATCGCAATTTTAGTGAACAAATGTGCTAGGGAGTTCATGGGGTGTTATGGAGCGAGACAGGGGGAGAGATGGACGGTGCGTTTGTGCGATGGTTTAATTTCTTTAGTCCCTCTTCGCTCCCCATAAGCCAATCTTTTGTTATAAGTGAGACACACCCATCTAGAATCTATAAACCAATTTTGAGTGCCTACAAATAACTCTGACTTATCAAAAACCCAAACACAAAAGTCTTGCTAGTTAGACAGCTACTCTTTTATTCATTCTTCATCATCGTTCGCCAACAATGTCGTGTGACTCTCCTTATTATTCTTATGACGTAATCAACACAAAGTAGATGTAAATTATCTCATGAGTTAGCCCTTTTTAGACAAAACTACTCGGAGTGGATATCCTCCACTCTAAAGTGTTGTCCCATCAATAACATGATGAGATGAACCCGCCTGGGTCGTATAAGTTTAGTGTCCCCCACCCCCCCCCACCCCCCCCCCATCACATCCACATGTACCATTACTACATATATTTATTTCTTTGACTCGTTCTTAATAATCTATGCATATGGAAAGCGACATTTTCCTTCATTCTATTACTTTTTTCGGCTACGCCCCGCCCCACACCCCCCCCCCCCCCCACCCCCCCCCACACACCACCCCCACACTATTAGTTCAAGTCTGCCCCACTCCCTACACATTATGGCTGCGATGCATCCTTCATCAACCTAAGTCGGTGCCAGCCGTCTCTTCTGACCATAATACATGCCAATAGTTATTTAGGTTATGCTCTTGATTCTATAGCTATATTTTGATTGAATAGCCGACACATTGTGAGATGATAATAATACACTTTCGATTCTTGACCCCCCCCCCCCCCCCCCCCCCAATGACAACTTTTTTCTATTAAAGAGCATTTATTTATTTAAAAAATAACTATCTCTAAAATTCTAGCCTTACCTTTAAATTAGTCGATCACAGTAACTTATCAATCCTGCTTCCTCTTTCATTGATAAAATGATGCAGCATCATTATTAATTTATTACTATTATATAGTTATAAACTAATAATCACAGAGTAAGGATCTCGCATGCAGTATTTCCATAACTTTATTCATTAATGCATTTTATCAAGAACTTAATGTGCATAGGGATTGATTATCTTTTTAATGTTAATTTCTATCTTCGCACTAGACTAACTCAAACTTGTAAAGATGTATATAAACAAAATTAATACCTTTTAACAAATGAACAAACATAGAGTTGATTTGAATCTTCAAATTGTAGTCGCCTCTGGATCAACTAAAGAATAAAACATTAAAAAAATATATATGTTTAATCAGAATCGTATAACTTTTTTTCGAAGACTTAACATACATGTATCAAACAAAAGGATAAAACAAAATTAAGAAACTAAAACCCTAAAACTTTCCGCCAATGAATATTTAGTCGCTTCTGAATATTTAACTACGCCATCTTAAGAACAATAATTGTAATTCAATTAGGGTTACTATCATATTAAGAAGTCAATTTTTAATTGTTGAAAGCAGTTTCGGATTTGAAAGATTAATTGAAAACAGTAAGAGTAGTTATTGAAACGTGGGGTAGAAGAGCGAAATTTACGGATAGGCAGACACCCCAGAAAAAGTCTACATGTTATGTCTAGAATAGTGCCACGTACTTCTTTTTTTATCCCGTATTAATAAAGGAATGGATTATACACCAATTGAATAATTAAAATACATTTATCAATTTACGCTGAAAGACTTAGAGTTATTGTCACGAAAAGTACAAATTCAAAATGTAACACCTCAAAACTACCTTGTAGATATTATAATACAAGAATACCATTGAGTCAGTTTGATTACGACTTTTATGAGTTGACGACATTACGTGATTGGTTAGTCAATCCCGATAGTTAAACTATAAGTGAATGTGTTATGTAAACGGTTTTAGAAAATATTATGTGTCACAAATATAAGAGAAAAGGACTTGTGGGACTAAATGTGTCACATGCAAAAACTATCATTTACTAATAACTAAATTTCCCTGGCATTTTCTATCTTTTAGTGTTTTCATGTGGATTGTGTGTGTCGAGCCGAAAATGAGAAAAAAAGAGGGAAACGTGAATTTAGTGGTCAAATGATAAAGCATTGCGCGTGTTATGAAAGCCTGCCTTCCTATCAAGTGTCTCCATAATGTAAGTAACCTGTAATTGAGTTGAATTGTTAATTTATGAAATAGGGTTCTTAAGTTAAATTAGAGATTTTGGGTAAAATGCATTTTAAGATAAAGCTAGGATGTTATAGTAATTATGAGTTAAGTCCCTTAATGAGATTTTAGTTATATGATGTTAAACTAGCTTCAAGGCCCGCCCGATGAGTAGCTAGCTTAAAGATTTTTTAAAGATACAAATTTAGTAGTAGAAATGAAGTAGTAGAATGTCTAATGGAAATAACGTTACATGATATAGTTTAAAAACAAAAATTTAAGGTAAAATATCATCCGCAAAACATCCGCAAGGTACCTAAACAACACTCATTGTTTAAAGAAAAAAATAGCTAAGAAAAAACAATATATAGTCAATGAACGACTTCTTTATAGAGATATCATTTGATGTATAATTGTAGTAGTTATCTTTGTCGCAATATAACACTTTTAGACCATTCTTGCTTTTTACTCTCGATACGACTACATAGAGTTGTCCATGTAAGAAAACATGTCGTTCTAGATATAGAACTACATTAGACAAAGTTTGGCCTTGACTTTTGTTAATTGTCATGGCAAAGCATACATATACAGGGGGAATGTGTCCTATTAAGCTAAAAAGGCCCCCTTTTATGTGATGGGCTAATGACCATCCAAGGTATAGTGTTGATGACATCAAATAACGTTACTTTTATAGCATTATTTATCCCATGTAAATAACCCATTTGGTATAATTATTGAAATAATTATTACTTAATTGTTTGTATTTGAGAATTGCAGTAATTACGGAGTACTTAGTGAAGATTAGCAAAAAGGCACGTATTCTGGAGCTTAAACGAAGACATTTGAAGAAACTGACTCTGACATCCAATACGTCGTATCCATCAAGGAAGATACAGCGTATCTGTGCCTGCACTTCACAACAGACCACAAAGGATTCAAGATTAATACACCATAACCAGAAAGAGTCTATACGCCGTATTCAATTTAAAGTAATAAAATATTCTAGAAGATATCGAACGTGGTCCTTAATCTAAGAAATTCCCAATACGTCGTATCCCACATCGCCCGATAGGGTGTATTGACCAATTTCCAGACTCTATAAATACAAAACCCTAAACTCAGTTGTAGACATGCTTTTAACCACTAAGTCTGATTTTAAGAAGATCTATGAAGCCGTGAAGGACCTGTAAAGTGGTCCAATCAATGGGAAAACTCTTGTAATCTCTACACTTCACTATACGCGTTCGGTTAGCATTATGTTTAATCGTTCATTTATGATTTCGTGTATTGTTACAATGACTATCGGCTAATACCTTTAGGTATTAGCCATGTTTATGATAATATAATGTTTTGATTTGTCTTTATATCGATTGTTCCTTATTCATTGCATATTGATTATGTTTATCACTTCATACCCGTTTATGTGCTTAATTATGTGTTTTACCTATCATTCAACTGGGTCTAGTCTTACATATTTAATGCGCTGCAACTTCGATGTTGTTTGGACGTAGGCTAAGAGTCTGGGATAGAAACATATAACGCTATATAGCTAGAATAATAGGATCACCAATAGAAAGCCACATTTTGATCTATGGTTAAGTGGATAGGTAGACTAAGCCGGTGACTTAGGATTACACATAACTCTGTTTTCATAGGTAATAAGTGTGATTTTTTTTGGGGTTTGGACTACAAGTATAGATTGAAATTATCAATAAGCAGTAAGTTGGTAAAGCCTCCATGAGCTAGGATTCAATATAACCACCAATATAAGTTTCGCTAGAAGAGATTTATAAATCACGTGGTGAGCTTTATGCGGGTTTAGGTTAATTGTGACAGGATTAACTAGCAACATAACTTTGGAATGATATACCACCACGTTAGTTTAGGTTTAATTAGATTTAATTAGAATAATTAGGTTAGATTAATACTAAACCTAGATAAATAAAATACCAGTAAAATTAAGAGTTAACTTTTACTCTCAGTGTTTGACACCCTACTTACCAATGAAGCTACATCTAATCGGGTACACTGCCCGTTAGTGTTGTTTTTAGGTATAGTCGGCTAAATATGCATGTAAAACTTGATAATAAATAGTATCTACACACAACGACACATCAAGTTTTTGGCGCCGTTGCCGATGAGTGCGATTATTTAATTTCTTGTTTTTATTAGTATTTTTTAGTTTTGTTTTTCTATTGTCTACTGTGATTTTCTGAATCAAATATTTAATGTGGCGTGTCCATTTTCTTTGAATATGGCGTATTTAATATCAAACATCGATACAACGTATCTAGTTTACGGAATATGACATATCGGCTGTCTGATACAGTAGCAATTTTAGTTAGCTTTCTCATTTAGTTTTCTAGAATAGTTTTACTTTGAATTATGTCTTTTTTCTCAGGTACAGTTTTTAGGGTGCCTCCTTACCCGTTCAATTACCCTACGAGGAGGTTAACTCTAGAAGAAATATTGGCTAAATTCATTGACGAAGGTAAACATGAACATGAAGAGATGGAAATATTCATTAAAGAATTTAGAACCAACAACGAGCTTTTGTTAAAAGAACGAAGCAACTTATTGAGTGAGCTAAAAATCATGGTAAACGAATTGTTAAAGGTTATGAGTAATGTTTTGATTCAAAAAAATGAAGTCAAAGAGTGACAACTACGGGAGGAAAGATGACGTCTGAAGCCACCAGTAGTAAAGAAATTAATGAAACTAGAATCAACGAGAACGAACCTCCCAGATTTAAATAGGATGTGCAAGAAAAGCTGCATGATGATGGTGTGAAAAATAAATCTTCAAGTATTCGTGAAAGGACTACTATACCATTGGTAAAACCACAACAATCATTTATTCCTTTCCCCAACCGGGTAAGAAAAGAAAAAGAAGAAGCATTGCAACGAATTTTTTTGGAGAATCTGAAACAACTCGATATTAATATTTCGTTTATCGAAGCCCTAGTGCAAATACCAAAATACACTAAATATCTGAAGTGTTTACTGACGAATAAATTGAGACTTGAAGAAGCTTGTATGGAGACAATGAACGAAATGCTCAGATGTCTTGCTCAACAAACTGCCATTAAAAGAAAAAGACCCCAGGAGTTTCACTATCCCTTGTCATGTATTGGAGAAACATAAGTAAGCATAAGACATGGCCGCAGATCACTTATCTAGATTTGAGAATCCGCATATGGAGGTGTTAACTAAGAGGGAAATTGCTGATAAATTCTTTGACGAGCATTTAATGGTGCTAAAATCCAAGTTTAATAACGATGAACCATGGTATGCAGATTTTGTTAATTATATTGTTGGAAAGGTTGTTCCTCAAAATTGGACCTTCAAAAAAAGAAAGAGGTTTTTCTTGCAAGTCAAGATTTACTTTTGGGAAGATCCTTATGCATTTAAACTATGCGCGGATAATATAATGAGAAGATGTGTGGCTGGAAGTGAAACCCTCGAAAATCTGGCACATTGTCATTCGGGACCTACTGGTGAGCATCATAATGCTAATGTTACCGCAAAAAAAGGTTTATGAGTCCGGATTTTATTGGCCTAGTGTCTTTAAGGATGTTAATGAGTATGTAAGACGATGTGATGTATGTCAATGATTGAAAAACATATCTTCACAGAACGAAATGCCTCAAAATAACATTCAGGTATGCGAAGTATTTGATGTTTGGGGATTAGATTTTATGGGACCATTTCTTGAATCTAGAGGTAATAAACACATATTAGTAGCTGTCAATTATGTGTCAAAACGGGTCAAAGCTCAAGCATTACCTACGAATGATGCGCGTGTAGTGGTTTAATTTTTAAGAAGTTTATTTGCTAGGTTTGGAGTTCCTAAAGCTTTGATTAGCGATAGAGGGACACATTTTTGTAATTCCCATCTTGAAAAAGCTTTACAAAGATATGGTGTGACTCACAAATTATCCATGGCATATCACCCTCAATCTAATGGACAAACTGAAGTTACTAATAGGGCTATTAAGCATATTCTAAAGAGATCAGTAGGGTACAATCCTAAAGGTTGGTCGAAAAAACTTAGCGATGCATATTGGCCATTTAGGACGGCCTACAAAACACCGACATGATGTACACTTTCAGACTAGTATATGGAAAATCATGCCATTTACCCGTAGAGATCGAGCATAAGGCACATTGGGCATTAAAACAATGTAATACGGATCTAACGCATGCTAGCGAAAGTCGTCTTATGCAGCTTAATAAGTTAGCCGAATTGAGAGATGGTGCTTATGAGAATACTAGAATTTACAAAGAACGGACCAAGAAATGGCATGATTCTAGACTTCATGGTGATAAAGATTTTAAGGTAGGCGACAAAGTGCTACTTTATAATTCTCGTCTGAAGATGTACCCTGGAAAACTTAAGTTGAAAAGGAGCGGTCCGAACATTGTTAAAATGATATATCTATATGAGGTTGTAGAAATCATTGACAAGAACGGGTTTAACTTTAAAGTCAATGGACAATGACTGAAGAAATATTACGAAGGTAACATTGACAGAGAGGATGATGAAGTGTATAGAGTTTGAGAATGGTGTAACGTGAGGCTGAAGGGAGTCTAACTTAAAGACTCTCATAAAAACAAAAGTGCTTCCCGGGAGATAACTCAGAATGTATTTTCTTATTTAGTATCGAGTCTATCTTCCCATGTTATCAATACGTCGTCTCCATGTATCCAGATCTGATGGATATGACGTATTGACCTAACTTAGACGTTATCCCTTTAATTTTTTGCATTTATTAACTTTACTGTCAAATATGTCAATACAGCTATTCATACCATGATACGACGTATTTGACTTTTGACCAGTACTTAGAATTTTTCTTACAGGACTCAATATGGCGTATCCTGAAACATGGATATGGCGTATCGTTTTCTGTACAGTTTTTTTTATTTCTAACCGATGAATACTCGAGATAGGATTGCATGGTTTTCTTATATCTTACACAGGACCTCACTGGAAAGAAACTAAAAAATGTTGGTGGAGTATTTTTTGGAATCTAATGTGTGTTGTAGTCATGTAGGCATTATGACGCATCTATAACACACATTCTTGCTCATAAACTCAACTTGGAGAATCTACCGAGCAAAATATCAGGGGAATTTCTAGTTCTAACTCTTTTAATATCTTGTTTTAATGTTTTATCTATACAACGAGTACGTTGTATAATTTAAGTGGGGTGGGAATTAGAACGTTACTTTTCCTATTTTTCACATTAAAATGCTTAAATTATGCTTAAATTTAAAAAAAAATCAAGCATACTTTTGTGAAATTACTAGTTACATAACCTGCACACAATAACCCTTATTAGATATTATGAGGATTTAGCCTTATCCGTTTCCAAATGTTTACCCAAATTCTACAAAAATATAATGTGCCAATGATGTTGTAGACTTTATAACTTGGCTTGGTATATCTATTCAAGACCACAATGATGAGTACTATGATTTAGATGGAGTAACTTGTTTAAATTGGTAAATTTTTAAGATTACACCTAAAAAGCCTGTATATGTTGTTTTATTAACTAACTACACTGGTTTGTTAACTCCCGTATAAACCATTTGTTTACTCTCATTTTAAGAGTAAGATACCCCTAGAAAGACTAGTAGAGCTAATCCTTTATGAATAACACCAACTATTTGTTTCATTACATCTTTACACCTTAAGTCTATTTATCAGTTGCTAGTTGCTTAAAGTGTAAAGTATGTATTTCCTGTGTCTTGTGTCATTTTTTATCTCTGGTATGGTTGGGAAATTTGCACATTGCAATGGGAATGTAAAAAGTAGTCAACACTCTTGTATTTTTACTACCATCACAATTATTGGTACGTTCGTAGAATGAAGAACCATGGAGGAAATTATTTGGAGTTATTATGATTGTAAAGATGGTGAAATTACACCAAGATTCGTAGTTATGTATTGTTAAAAAAATAAAAAAATAGAAAAATCACAACAAAAAAGAAGAGGAAAGTTTGAAGATAGTCAGTTCGTTAAAGCTTAAACCGATGGAATTATTTGAAGGATCGATTATTCCTTGATACGTGGTTATAAATCAACGATGTAAAGTTTTGTATCAAGTGGTAGATATCGCCACTTGTCTTTGTAAAAGTATGTAAAGTATGAGATGATTGGGAAGTTGACCATTACGAGACGTTTATGTAGATATTTATGAGTCTTTATCATGATAACGGCCAGGAAAAAGTATCTAGCAACTTGTACCTTATCTGTTTGGACTTAATCTATTTGTTTCATAAATTTTATTTAACAACAATTTATTTCCTTTCCTAATCATTAACCTTGGGTTTTACTCGAATGAGGATGTAATCGAGTCACGCATGTCTATTCCTTCGTTACAGCCATGTATGCGTGATTCAGCTACCTTGTTGGTTGTTTACTTTTGGTGAAAGTTAGAAGATCCACACCCTATATCATTCTTCATCCTAACCCTTGGTTAAACTCGAATGAGGATGTGATCGAACACACATGTCTATTCCGTCGTTACAGCCATATGTGTGATTTAGCTGCCTTGTTGGTGTGGTACTTTTGGTGAAAGATTGTAGAATGATCAACCCTAAGCCTTATTATAAAAACCCATTTTACCTTTATAAACTTGTTACTCCTTAGCTCTAGTGGTAGAGATGTGTATCATTGCCAAGCCTATAATAGAATACTTGTCATGACCGAGCAATTGAGTGAATTAGTTACATGTTACCACATAGATTAGTTGAGTGATTTGAGTGTTTTCATTTTTCTATTTTGTGAGGTGTTTGGTTGTGTACTTGTAATTGATCAAATAAATGCTTAAACGGAAAAAAAAATCCTTAGGGATAAATTTTCATAAACTTCTAAAGGCTACTTGAGGACAAGTAAGATTCAAGTGGGGGGATATTTGATGACATCAAATAACGTTACATTTATAGCATCATTTATCCCATGTAAATAACATATTTGGTATAATTATTGCAAGAATTGTTACTTAATTGTTTATATTTGAGAATTGAAGTAATTACAGAGTACTTGGTAAAGATTAGGAAAAAGGCACGCATTCTGGAGCTTAAACGAATAAATTTGAAGAAATTGACTCTGACATCCAATACGCCATATCCATCAAGGAAGATACGGCGTATCTGTGCCTGCACTTCACAAAATACCACAATGGATTCAAGATCAATATGCCGTATCCAAAAGGAGTCTATACGCCGTATTCAATTTAAAGTAATAAAATATTCTGGAAGATATCGAACGTGGTCCTCACTCCAAGAAATCCCCAATACGTCGTATCCCACATCGTCGATACGGCGTATTGACCAATTTCTAGACTCTATAAATACAAAACCCTAAACTCAGTTGTAGACATGCTTTTAACCACTAAGTCTAATTTTTAGAAGATCTATGAAGCCGTGAAGGACCTGTAAAGTGGTCCAATCGATGGGAAAACTCTTGTAATCTCTACACTCCACTATATGCGTTCGGTTAGCATTATGTTTAATTGTTCGTCTATGATTTCGTGTATTGTTACAATGACTATCGGATAATACCTTTAGGTATTAGCCATGTTTATGATAATATAATGTTTTGATTTGTCTTTATATCGATTGTTCCTTATTCGTTGCATGTTGATTATGTTTGTCACTTCATAGTCATTTATGTGCTTAATTATGTGTTTTACCTATCATTCAACTGGGTCTAGTCTTACATATTTAATGCGCTGCAACTTCGATGTTGTTTGGGCGTAGGCTAAGAGTCTGGGATAGAAACATATAACACTTATTCATATAGCTAGAATACTAGGATCACCAATAGAAAGCCATGTTTTGATCTATGGTTAAGTGGATAGGTAGATTAAGCCGATGACTTAGGATCATACATAACGTCCTGTTTCCATAGGTAGTTAAGTGGGTGTGGACTACTAGTATATGAATTTCCATTAAGCAGTAAGTTAGTAAAGCCTCCATGAGCTAGGATTCAATATAACCACCAATATAGTTTCCTAGATAGATTATAATCAACGATGTGAGCTTTATGAGGGTTTAGGTTAATTGTGACAGGATTAACTAGCGACAAACCTCGAGTCTAGGGAGAAGATCAACCTAACTTTGGAATGATATACCACCAACGAATTAATAGAATCATTGCACGAATAGACAATCAAGGCATATTATTATATTAAACTAGCTAATACGTTTTCCTTACATTAGGCTTGACCGCTTTTTTATCTTTTGTCTATTAGCTTGTGTGTGTTATTATCATCAAAACCCTAGATTAGACACCCAAAACTGTGCCAGTCTCTCAGGCTGAAACCCCCTCTTATCATTAGCTTAGGTTTAACATAAATTAGATTAATTTAGTACTAACACAGATAATTAAATACTAGTAGACTTAAGAATTAACACTCTCGCTCTTAGTGATTGACACCCTACTTACCAACGAAGTTACATCTGACCGGGTACACTGCCTGTTAGAGTGTTGTTTTTAGGTATAGTCGGCATAAAATAAATAATAAAACTTGATAACTAGAATAACATCCTACATGACGATAATCAAATTTTAAGAAAGATGATGAGACAAGCTTTCAAGATGAAGAAAGGTATGAGCATGTTGGTCTGAAGTCACAAGATCATAAGAAGACAAAGTATTACAAAGATGATCAAGTAATGATGAAAGATCTCAATGGCAAAGTCAAAAGACAAAGACAAAGAAAAGATCAAGATCAAGATCACATGTGCATGATTGGAACAAATGTTACTAGCTTAACTATTACACGAGAAAGATTCATGATCAAGACAAGAAGCTTCAAAGATTAACGATCAAGGTCAAAAGGAGAGAACTCTATGATCACCCCTTAGGGGGAGAGTTGGGCTAATTAAGTACCCAATTGTCTCTGCCTAGATTTAAATTGAAATTAGGCTAAGTATAGAAGACCCGCTGAGTGCAAAGCATCAGCGGGTAATGAAGACCCGCTGAAATGCAAAGCATCAGCGGGTAATGAAGACCCACTGAAATGCAAAGCATCAACGGGTAATAAAAGACCCGCTGAGTGCAAAGCATCAGCGGGCAACAAAGGATCAGCTGAGTGCAAAGCATCAGCGGGCAACCTCAGAGGTATTTAAAGTCAAAGACATCATCAAGGAAGTCGAATATTACTTGAAGACATACTCGTCAGCTAAGATGGATATCAGATGGTATGTAGAAGGAATGCTCTAGAGGTTTTAAGGAGAGTCAAGGGTGGCAATACCCTGACGATCTTATTACTCTTTGAATATAAGCAAGTGGACTTAAGCGTGGATCTAAAAGTGTTTAGACAGGAGATTCCATAAAGATAAAGCATGAGGAATTAGCTTTATGGAATTAACAAATATAAAAGTAATATGTTAGTGGAATGGTTGAGGAATGTTTTTAGGAAAAGCATGGGCATTCGACCACTTGGGAAATGCCACCTCATACATTCACTAACTAAATCAAACACTATAAAAGGAGAAGGCATGAAGGAGTAGAAGATATCATTTATACAGTTGTTGTTTTATTAAGTCTTTTACTCCTTTTGAACTTACAAGGATAGTCAGCTGATACAATCTGCTTGACTATACAAGTTCACTTGTAAACTTGATATCATTTAAGTTTGCTTGTTCAAAGGGTAATCTTACATTGTCACTCAACGTGTGCGATCCATAACACTTGTAATTCTTTTATTCTTATCAATAAAGTATTACACGTTTGAAAAGTATTTACTTGTGTTATTTATCTTTTTATAAGTGTTATAGTATCATTGTTAAACTGGGACTTTCAATTGGCATCAGAGCAGATTGATTTATAAAAACTTTAGAATCTGTTCTTTGTTTTAAAATAAATCAAGATCCAATCATGACTGATACTGTTCCACCTATACCACCACCTTTTGGAGCCAATACTAGTATTCCTAGTAGCCCCATTAGAGCTGGTAACACAACAGACACCGTCAATAACACAACTACCACTAATGTAGTACAAAGTGTTGTTGATGAGAATCTACCTCAACTTCTTGATAGTAGAGGAGGATCTCATGTCATAAATGTCCCTGAGTTTGATGAAGAGGATTTTTCAAGTTGGAAAGATAGGTTTCTAATATACTTGGGTGTTTTGTCTCAAAAGATAGAGTGATTCAGCTGACTGTATCATCTCTTTCATCAAAAAGATGGAAAATCTTAATGAAGTAAATGTAAAGGAGCTGAGAAGTGACAATGGAACTGAATTCAGAAATCATAAGCTAGAAGAGTTCTGTGATGACAAAGGCATATCTCAAAACTTCTCATCTCATTGTACCCTTGAACAAAATGGTGTAGCTGAAAGAAGAAATAGAACCTTGATTGAAGCAGCTAGAACTATGTTAAATAGTGCTAATCTTCCTAAACAATTTTAGGGAGAAGCTGTTAATACTGCTTGCTACACTCAAAACAGATCCATCATAGTGAAAAGGCATGGGAAGACAGCCTATGATGTATTCAAAGGAAGATCTCCAGACATCAGCTACTTCCATGTGTTTGGGTGTCCTGTGTATATTCATAACCACATAGATCACCTTGGTAAGTTTGATGAAAAGGATGATGATGGATTCTTTCTTGGCTACTCTCCAGTGGCCAAAGCTTTCAGAGTATTCAACATCAGAAGACAAGAGATGGAAGAAACTTATCATGTTACATTCAGTTAAGATGATGAAGCTATATCTCAATCAAGCACAGAAGGTGATGCAATCAACTTCAATGAAATCAGATCCTTTCTAGATGATGAATTTCAAGAGCCAAGGAGGAATACAAACCTACAATTTGACAACATTAAACACCTCCCTTATGTTCCAGCATATGATCCCTTTTCCTCTAACAACATCAGCATCCTTGAAGGTCTCATTTCAGCTGACTCACATCATGACCAGGACTCTGTCTCTCTAAAAGATCATGTTGAGATTTCATATGCCAGCCATGATCAAGTTCTAAATGAACCTGATCATCTTGAGTTGATAACCTTGAACATGCTAAAGTTTAAATCTTTGTCCTTAATGAACAGACCTCTGAAGCCTCACCCACTACAACTCTTTCAATCACTAATCCCCTTTCACCTCAAGACAGATGGTCTAGAGATAAACACATAGAGCTTGTAAACATCATTGGTGAACCTCTAGATGGTGTCACCACTAGAAGCAAAATCAGAGACTCTGAAGTTGCTTCAGCACATGAATGCTTATATGTCAACTTTCTCTCTCAAATTAAACCAAAAAGACTAATTGAAGCTCTTGAAGAAGAAGGATGGATTATTGCTATGCAAGAAGAATTGAATCAGTTTGAAAGAAACAAAGTATGGACCTTGGTCCCATTACCAAATGATAAAACCATTATTGGAACCAAATGGATCTATAGGAACAAGATGGATGAATATGGAATTGTTATAAAGAACAAGGCAAGATTAGTCGCCCAAGAGTACAGACAAGAAG
>BQNB010096244.1:0-25669 GCA_026074375.1 Tanacetum coccineum
TTTTGATTGTGTTCTTCTTTACATTGTTGATTAAATTCCGCGTAATCAATAGTGGTTAATCATTGTTTCATCATTGTTAGTTTAGATTTATCTAAGGCAACAAACCCTTTACAAGCTAAAGGTTAAGATCCATTAAGCAAAGGGATCCTACACTAGTCACTCCACATTCTTGGCCTCAAGTTAGGAAATCATGTTTTGCTAAGCATTATGATGTGAATGCACCTGGCCCTTCTAGGAATAGCCCAAAGCATGTGTCCTTTCAGTCACCAAGGGAATCTGTAGGCTTAAATGACATGGTTCATAACTACTACCTAGAGGAAGTTAAGAAAAAGGCACAAATTCAGAAAGACAAAGCCTTGAATACCAAACCTAGTGTACAACAATTTGCTAGATTACCAAACACTGTTAATGGTAACAAACCGAAACCTAGGAACTTTAATCAACAACCTAGGAATTGACCACCATCCATGAGTAGTCGTGTATCGAATAGAACTGTTAACACATCAGAACCACCTTGGAATCAAAAGACTTTCTTGATGTCAAAAGACTTGGCATGTCCTACATGCAAAAAGTGCATTTACAGTGCAAATCACGATGAGTGCATCTTAAAATACCTCTCAAAGGTGAATTCCCGTGCCTCTGCACAGAAAAAGGATGCACAATCCCATAACACAACAAAGAGATATATACCCGTAGAAAAGAGACTCTAAGAATCATGATAGACAGATCCCCATAGGACAAAGGTTTTCTCCAAATAAGTCCTCCAATGTGTATTTGAAAATAACGCCTCCTAGATCTGGTCTTACATGGAAACCAACAGGTAGAATCTTTACTCAAGATGGTCTTAAGTGGATTCCCATTAGAAAGTCAGTTGAAACCCGCTACAACACGAATGATAGTGCTTCGCCATTAGGAAAGGAAACACATAATCCTAAAACTGTTATTTGTGTAAACTCTTCTTCTTTGAGTGTAGGTACTTCAATGGCTTCCGAACCCATCTCTTCAAAGGTTTCTTTTAATGTAAATATTCTATAAACATCTTCTTTGTATAAACATTCCATTTTTAATTATGTTAGAAAATATTTTTGAAAAAGAAAATACAAAAATATAAAATTTCAAAAAGAAAAATACAAAATTAAAAAATCTCAAAAAGAAAATACAAAATCAGAAAAACAGAAAATTTCCAAAAAGAATCTTCTCGACATGTCTCTTGGAATCGATAACATTTACGTACCTAGAAATGTTGATTAACATCGACACGGGCGTGTAAATGAAGTTCGAGCAAGAGTTTCAAATGCTTTTAAAACATGTCATTTCTATTTTTCTTTATGGCTTGTTATTAAATGACAGATAACAACCCGGTCCTCAAATAAAGGAAAGTGTGCAATCATGTACATTTATCCTCACAACGAGAAGATAACAACTTCTCGGACTTGAGCCGACACAAAAAGTCAATTCAAAAGACATTCAAAGTCTTTCGAGCTCAAGTAACATTGGTTTTTCAAAACACGTTGAACACCATTTATCAAGAATTTCTCAAAAGGTTCTTCAAAATCTTTCAAAATTATGTGTTCGATACTCCCTCCTCATGCATCTTTCAAAAGTCGAATCATTTTTAATAAGTGAATCAATTTTTAAGGGGGGGCTTTTAAAACCAAGTTTTAATGCGTTTAGGCACACACTCACATGTCTATTTTGTGTGTCTAAAACATTTTAAAAATGTTTAAACAAATGAAAAAATGTTAAAATATTACTAATATTTAAACAATCATTTTGTTAAAACATATACAGGTAGCTCAAACTCAATTTCACATGGAATTTACAAAGTCATAATCCTATTCTCTCAATTAGTGTCATATATGTGAAATTGAGGGGGAGCAAGAAGAAACAGTTCCATATAACTCATGCTGTAACAATTTTCTCCCTATAGAATTTTCAAGTCAAATTTTATTCATCGGGTATTTCAAAAACTAAGTGCATTAGTATTTAAAATAAGGGGAGAAATGTAATTAAAATGTGATCTTGAAAATAATAAGTGATCTAATCGACTCAAAGTGCTTCATACTCTACGGTAAAGGTTTTATGGTTACGATCTCATACCTAACAACATCTTAATTTCATGACGATTCTGAAGTCATAAGGTGGTTAGGTTAGGCATTAGTCATATGATCCAACCAGAACTGGAGGGATCTACCCAAGGACACTCCATAGTTAGAAATAGCAATCCTTAGCTATGATTGGAGATGAATGAGTATAAGGGAATAATGCCAACTAAGACTGAGTTAACACTGGAACAATCACAACAATGTGTTAGTAATGATGTCTTGGTAAGCATTGAAGGGGTTAAAGAATGAAAAAGAAATGTATGGATAAAGGGTGAAAAGAAAGAAGCTCTCTACATACTTTAGGCGGAAACCGGGTCAATACATAATCTATCGGTTTTCACAGAGATGAATTCTGATATTAAAGAATGACATCATAGACCCAGTGATGCAATGCATAACCCTTCACAGCCATTCGAGTTTCTCTCAACAGAAACTTGTCTCATTTGTCACGGAGATACACACGACTTCTATTAATTTTAAAAAAAATTTTTAAAAAAAAAAAAAATTTAAAAAAAAATAAAAAAAAAAAAAAAAAAAAAAAAAAAAAAAAGAAAAAAAAAAAAAAAAAAAAAAAAAAAAAAAAAATTAAAAAAATCTTTATCACTCCGAGATAGTTGATATTGAATAGGTGGCAGTCTGCTCCAGCCTCCAAGTACTAAAACCAAAACGCACTTATCGGGTCTAGAGCCAAGAGATCAATAAAATAAATCTCATTAGGACACATTCCATTACAAAAACTTGTTGAACAACAATAAGTTCACAAGCTGTTAACAAGAGTCCTACTCATTATCCTTGTGATATTGCCAGAACATCTGAGTGATACTTAAGTATTCACACTGAAGATGGAAATCCTGCTTGAGCCAACATCAAACAAGCTCTTGGTAGGTGACTTGTACGATTCTATATGAATCAAACTTGTGTCAACTGGAAAGAGACGATGGTGCAATTCCATGTGAATCAAACTTGTTTCAGTAAATGAATTGACGACTCAATCGGTAAGATAGTAACTAACCGATTCACTCATATCGTGTTGTCTGCTTTGAGACGTTCTGATATTGAGAACAAGCTAGCATGGTGAATCTAATACATCTGTGTTGGAGGATCTTACTCTTAAAGCTGGAAATCCTGTCAAGGAGATTCTTCTAAATTGAATCTACCTAATCACAGGTTGGTCCTCACGGAACCAAAGGTTAATCTAACCAAATCTGGGCGAATGACAAATCCATATTCGTCCACAAACTTTATTGCTGACTGTTTTATTTCAGGATTCATATAAAGATGGAGATGGAGACACCTCATTCCAGCTGAAGTCGGATTCATTACCACATGCTCATACTCAAACTACAAAGACATACTATAAGCATCAAGATTCAAGAATCATGAAAGCTCAAGAATTAAAGACAAAGACTTCCGCAAACTCTAATATTAATGATAACTCCTCAGAAATCAAGCTTCGGGGGACATTGTTCGCAAGCTTTCTAGATGATGCAAAGTATGAGCATGTTGGCAAGACACAAGATCGCAAGGCGGCAAAGACGATCAAGACTGAAGGATAAAGATTTAAAGATCTTGGACGTAAAGGCAAAGTCAAAAGACAATGACAAAGGCTCAAGATCAAAGATCGCAAAGCATGAAGGAACAAGCCTACAACGTAGACAGAGAAAAAGATCATAAAGGCTTAACGACAAAAGCAATCTCATTGATCTCACGAAGGAGTCTCGCAATAAACTCACTTTGGGGGAGATTGTTAGCCTTAAATATTGAGTCAAACAAGGAAGTTCGTTCATTAAGAGTATTAGGTCTCGGTCATTCAATTATGTAACGTTGTAATAGGCTAGAATGGGTAAACGGGCTCGTTTATGTAATCTAATCCTTCACGTGTTATGGGCTAAAACCCAAGTAATCCCAAGTAATCCAGAGCCCGACCCATAGTGTAAGTATAAATACCCCTCTCCAAGTGTGGAGAGGGCGTTGGTTCTTATTTATTTCACACACTTGTATGAATTAACCTTTCCATTTTATTACTAAATTCTCCACACTTTCTCAACTACAATTCTTCCTCTCCTTGTGTTATGATATCCTATACACGAGCTCGACCCATAGAAAGCTAATAGGCAAGTAAGCCTCATGTGGTGTAAGTATAAATACCCCTCTTCAAGTGTGGAGAGGGTGTTGGTTCTCATTTGTTTCACACACTTGTATGAATTAACCATTCCATGTTCTCTCACTAGAATTCTTTCCCTTCTCTCTCTATAATTCTTCCATCCTTCCTTGTGTTATGATATCATATACTTTACACGTAGTCTATCTTTTCTCCGTGTGTCTATTCATAATTTCCATTAACTAGTTCATTCTTCATCATGGAGAATGCGAATCCACCACCTAATAATAATTGTCATGTCCTACCAGCTATGTTGCGCGCATGAATTGACCAAGAGCTCTATGAGATACATGTGATTTTGACCTTTTTTTACTCTCGCCTAGAGAGTATTGAATAATTTCTTAACAACTTCGCTAATCAACCTAATGAGACCAATATGAATAACCTCGAGCCTGATGATGAAGCGGTAGATACACCCTTTGCTTCTCCCTTTCCTCATTCAGACAATGACTCGGATGATGGTAAAGTTCTTAATGAGCTAATTGAGTATGAAAACGCGGGAACACTACGTCAAGAAAGAATAATTTATAGTTTTGATGGGGATGACCTTGCATTCGAATGCATGATAGGATTTAAGAAGTTTACTGCTTATCTCGACCCTTTTTACCAATGAATATTATCTCGCGTAAAGCCTACAATACAATAATAGTAAAAGGACTAGAGGGGACAGGAAAGAACCTAGTTTCCATCGTTAAGGATGTCTACGTGTTTGTTGGAAGTTTCACCTATATCACGGATTTTGTTGTGTTAGAAGACATAGAAGAGTTTATCATGAGCAACATGGCTGAAGTCTTGATGGGCAGACCCTTTAGAAAAATCACTATGCTTAAATATGACGTCGCTAAAGGATTGGTCTCATTCACTAAAATCTTTGACACATACACATATAGGATGCCACGTACAATACCTAGGCTCAAGAACTTTGGTTGGAGTAAGGGTGTTAGAACTTAGCCAAAACGATTTGATGAACGGACTAAGGCACCCTCATGAAAAGAATAAATTTATGTACAAAAACTGCTTAAACCTAGGTCCCGAATACTAAGTAAATGAAAGTATGAAGGAATGGCTCATTCATGGGCACATGAGCATTCACAAAATCACGTAAGAACGTGTGACTTCAAGTCTAGCTACAAGACTCGTAAATAAAGAAAATCGTTTTTTGGGAGGCAACCCAATATTTATTTTTCTCGCACATTAGGGGTGTCATGTGTTTTATTCTTTTCATTTTATTGTATCATGTTCGAACTCTATCTTGTAATCATGTTACAATATGCTATGGATCGCACAAGTTGAATGACAATGTATGATCACCCTTTGAACAAGTAAACTTGATATAGTATCAAGTTTACAAGTGAACTTATATAGCCAGCTGATAGGATCAGAGGTCTACTGTGTAAGTTCGACAAAGGGGTAAATGCCTATAATAACAACAACAATAAAAGTGATGGCATTTTCTCCTTACAACATTCTCTATTTATATTAATACGAGGTTGCGTCCTTAGTGGGGGTAGTTGCAATGTGTCAAGAATCTAGTGGATGACGTACGAGGTATTTAATGCACGTCCAATCTTAGAAACTACCCGCCCATACTTTAGTGAACAGTTCTGCCAACTGTTCACTACTTTTACCAACTTTGTACTTGGTAGATGCTTTAACTCAAATACACTTTTGTCCCGCCATGACAAGTTATTAGAGTTTCCCGCCTAAACTTCAGAGAGTACCTTAAGCTCAGCTTGTTCTTCTTCAAAGAGTAACAGGATAGTCAGAGTATTGTCACCTTTGACTTTCCTTAAAACTTCAACGTATTCCTTCTACATACCAGCTGTTATCCATCCCAGCTGACAAGTATGTCTTCAAGTAATTCTTCGACTTTCTTGACAATGTCTTTGACTTGAATACGTCTGAAGTTGCTCTCTAAGGCTTTGCACCCAGAGAGTCCTTTCATTACCTCTGAGTCCATCACTCAGAGGTTCTTCAATACTTATCTTAATTTCTGTTTAAATCTAAGCGCTGATTACTAGGCTCTGAATCGGCCCAACAATCTCTCACTATTTGAATATAAATTATGCTAAGTAATAACTATTATAAGTGAGTACACAGCTTCTTCTTACACATAATTGACAGAAAGATTAACAAAAGGAACTTCATTGATTTTATTACTTTTTAGCCTAAATTATTTAAGTTCTTTTCTACAATCTTCGTAGCCTCTATACAATCACTCCTAGCCCCTATTACATAGATCATCTTTCTGAACATCTCATCAACAATCTCTGAGTCAACTTTGATTTGGTTCTGAATTCGAATTAGCTGAACAGTAGGTGTCAGATGAAAATCAGTTTCTCTTTGGAAGGCTATATATGTATTCCTATTCATGAAGAAGAATCCTAACTCGGGTTCGTTGATGACAAGGCCTTCGATTGACACGACCCTAGGGGGGAGGAATCAGGTTCCTCTGCATCCTATCAACTGTGATGTTTTCAGTCACAAAGACTTCTTTGAGAATCTCTGTCTTTTTCCTTTTCTTGTCTTCAGCCGTCATTCCAAAGGTTGCAAGTGCTGGAGGTAGAGGAAGTCCTAGCTTCTTTGCTTGGTTTATGACCCACTGGAATTTTGCTCTTAGACTCTTCAAAAACATATCATTTAATTTCCTAGATTTTTTGGATGCTAGGGCATGAACTTCCAACCATTCACTGAAACCTAGCGTCTTTAGCCTGAAGTTAGGATGGACAATGAGATTCAAAGGTTTATTGCCTCTGGTGATATTCATAGTTGCTTCCTTATTTGGATTGACAACATAGCTAATCTTTGCGATTGGCAGTTGATCAACTCTGAAGGAGATCTGATGGTTGTATTCATCAAGCATCTTTTGCCTCTTAGCCTCATGCTCAACCATCTTTTGAGTCTAAGCCCTAATTGTAGCAGGGTTTAAGATTTTCTTTAGAAACTTCTAAGACTTCTCTTTCTCAGCCTTCAGATAAGCAAATCTTTTCATCTCCTTGAGCTGATCCATGACTTTCTCCTGACTCAGTGGTTCCTCTGGAATTACAAAGGACTTGAAACTTGATATTTTGGGAGCTGATCCCCCTTCTTCCATAAAGGGCATGATATCCTTTAGTGGATCCTTAGTTGCAATACTTTTTCCTTTGGATTTATCTCTAGGAGGAATTTTATCTTTAAGTGGATTTGGCTCTCTTAGAGGAGTAAGAGGGAAGATGGATGAGGTGGTTTTGCTGAGATGTTCAGTGAATTGATCCAGAGTCATTTTGATAGCTTTAGTGACTTTAGGAGGTTCAGGCATGATAGACTTCAGAGGAGTTGGTGATGGAATTGATGATGATGGAATTAAGAACTTTAGTTTCTTGGCTGGAGGTTCATCATCAGTTTCTTTCTTTCCTGAAGTGTCTTCCTCTGAACTCTTTTCTTCTGAGGTATGAAGAACCAGAGCTTTTTCTTCATTGACAGGGGGAGCTTGTCCTGCATTTGGTACAACTTGAGCTGATGGTTGCTCCCCCTGAACAATAGCAACAGTGGTGGCCCCTGAGTCTTGCTCCCCCTTAGTTTGATCAGGGTGTTGAGCATCTTTTTCTTCAGCAGGTGATTCAGGGTTGTTTTTCTCCCACTTCTCCCCCTCAGCATTAGCCTTTTTAAAGACTTCTGCTGCTTCGAGGAGGGAAACCATGTCCTTAAACATGATCCGAAGATCCTGAACATGTTGGGAGTTTGTGTCCACAGTGGATGTACAAAAAGAGAGCTTGTCCCGAACTTCTTTCATCCCTTTTCGGACCTTCAGTCTGATGGATTTCCTCATTTTGTTGTGAAGGGATTTGCTCAGCTCCTTCTGAAGTAAAACAAATCTCTGGCTCTCTAGTTTGTTGAAGGCATTAAACTCTTTGTACATTGGTTTCAGAAGAATGTTAGGTAACTGATCTTGTAAGTTCTTCTGAACCTGTGCCTCAACATGAGGTAACTCCTCTGCAATGGATTCCAAAACAGAATTTTTGATGGAGTCCTTAATCAACTAAAGAAGAGTATCTTTTAGAGCATTTAAGAGTAGACCATGTAGCTGTTCTTTGAGAGTGTTAGTAAAAATTAAGGGCACAGTGGACTAAATGAAATCAAAGACATGCTTGGTTATGCTGGACTCTAGCTGATTAACCTTGTTGTGGAGTAAGGAAAACTCTTCATGAAGATGACCAAGGGGGTCTGACTGAGCTGGCTTATCAGCGGAAGCATGTAAGGTTTCAATACCTTCCTCAGAGACATGATCAGCAGAGTCTTGTGTCTTAAAACTAGTCATAGAGGCCAGATCATCATCAGGCGTAGACCTTGGGCCAGAGAGAGAATCAAAAGCATTTCCTTTCTCAGCGTCTTTAGGAGTAATATCAATTACATCCTGATCATCTTGATCATATGAAGAGCTCTGATGGATGAATAGTGAACCAGAGATAGTAGCAGCTTGATAAGACTTGATTATCTTGATCTCTGATTCAGTTTCATAAGGAGACTCATCATTTTCTTGAGCACCCTGAGTCTTTGACTCAAATTCATCCATTATTTGCTCAAAGGTGACATCCTCCATAACTACAAACCTAGACTCATACACTATCTCCTCAACTTTTTGGTCTAGAACCTGCATAAATGTGTTAGTTAAAAAAGTGAGTTTGTAATGAGGGGAAGGATCGCCATTCGCTGCCCCTAAGAAGACTGGGTGTGATTATCCAGTCCCCTCATAAGTTTGAAACTTTTGGGACTATTTTTATTTGTGAGTTTGTAATATGGGGAAGGATCGCCATTCGCTGCCCCTAAGAAGACTAGGTGTGATTATCCAGTCCCCTTAAAAGTTTGAAACTTTTGGGACTCTTTTCAGTTGTGAGTTTGTAATATGGGGAAGGATCGCCATTCGTTTCCCCTAAGAAGACTGGGTGTGATTATCCAGTCCCCTCAAAAGTCTAAGACTTTGGGACTCTTTTCATTAGTTACGGGGACCTCTAAGTCTGAGTGAGTACAGTTCATACAGAGGTCAACTTTCATGCACGGATGGGTTAATCCAGCAAAGTCTAGAGTTTTCAGAGTCAACCATCAGGCGTTTCAGCATTTCAGTATCATCCCCTAAGTGCAGACACAGAGTGTACAGAAGATTTAAGAAATTAAGTGATGACTCTGACTCTCTATTAGGTCGGGGGGTATCCCTTAACTTCACCACTATATCCTAGAGAAGTTTTAGAGTGGTTGCTTGCAGTGCCCCTTGTATTTAAATACTGTTACCTTTTCGGCTTTAGCGGCTATAGGCTGGTTTACTTGTTCCTCTATCGACTCGGAGGCTTCTAGACTCTAGGTGGCGTCAGCGGTGGCCACTGTGACTTCAGCGTGCTGAGTCTCAGTGACTTGTTTCTTTGGAAGGATGACCCTGACCTTATATGGGGACTTTGGTTTGGAAGAAGGTGGGATTCTCTTCTTCTTTGTCTTCAAGTTAGTTGGTGCTTTAGGCTGAGTGACATGCTGCACAAAGGCCCTGGACAAGGACTTATCAGCTGTGTCATCAGCATTCACCTCCCCAGAGAGAGGGATCAAAGACTGTTCAGGCTCTTGAAAAAGTTTAGCTATTTTTAGCATGTGTGAAGTCAAAGCGATTTCAGATGTTAGAGGTTTTTGAAATGAAGCAGCTGTTATGGTGTGAGGTTTTACAAGAGTGAGATCATTGCTGATGTAGATTTCTCCAAGCAATTTTTAAAAAATCAGGGATAAAAACCTTGTATAGCAATTCAATTCCCTGTTCTTCTTCCCATTTTGAAGCTTATGAATCAAGTCTGAGAAAATAATCTCCCTAATGTTAATCTCCAACCCCCAGATTAGACAATATGCAATTGTCTGCTGATTAAGGTTCATTTGGTCATGTGATCCTTGCATCCCACCCAAACACTTGACAATATATTGCATGAAGAGTTTCCAAATGGGTGTAAAATACTTCATCTTTAAGGGTGAATAATTAACAAGGACAGTGGATGAAAGGGTTGGTTTGTCTTTGTCAAATAAACCCAAAGTCACCAGCCCAGCCCTTACGGTCTCCTTGGGAGGTAGAGGAACATCGTTCTTACAAATGGGTAGGCCAATGGCAGATATGAACTCATCTTGCGTAAAGGACAGGGGTTTATCACACCATGAAAGTGAGAAGGTGATGGTCTTGGTCTCTTCTTCAACCTCTGCTGTATACCAAAACTCCTTTTGGTATTCCACATACATTGTGGTGGGTTGAAGGGTTAGGGCTTTATTGATGCAACAGTTTGAGAGAAAACTGAGCATGTGTCGGTATAACTCGTTTGGGTGCTCAAGAAGAGCAATAGAATTATTGAAACCAATTATACCCTCCTTACACCTAAAATTGACCTTTGATGATGGTAGAAGTTGTTGTGATTGTTGTGAAGATGAGGATTCTAAAGCCATTTGATTAAAACTTTGATTCAACTTTGATGAAAAAGGTTTATGTGAAATGATAAAAATGGAGGTTTTAGGGTTTTGAGTGAGTGAAAAATGATGTATGTGAAAAAGGTGAACATTTTATACCACAAAGAATTTTATAAGTTTAAAAATAAAATTGATTTGAAGTCCGCATTAAATGTGAGTGGTAAAACTGTCACAAAACGTGGGTCCCCATGACCCTTCGAGTACTGTTATTTCCACATTTTCCGAGAAAGTTGGTAAAACCTTTTGAGTAAATCTTGAATTAAATATTGAGAATGTTTGTCTTTCAACTTGCTAGTTACATTTAAGTTACCTTAAAAACATTTAATATTCAAGTCAGAGAATCACTTAAAGCCTTTTTCTTATCAGATACCTGTTTTTCAATATTGAGCATACCCAACTCAGCTACCAATCTAGTAAAGCTAGGCTCAGCTAGAGGTTTGGTAAAAATATCAGCCAGTTGCAAATCAGTAGGTACAAAATGAAGCTCAATATCACCTTTTAAAATGTGGTCTCTGATGAAGTGATACCTGATGTCAATATGTTTTGTCCTAGAATGCAACACTGGATTGTTTGATATGGAAATGGCACTTGTATTATCACAAAATATGGGCACCTTGTCATAGAGAACATCATAGTCAGCCAGCTAACTCTTGATCCAGAGGACTTGAGTACAACATCCAGCAGCAGCTACATACTCAGCTTCTGCTGATGACATTGCCATAGAGCTTTGCTTCTTTGCACTTCAACATACTAACTTTCCTCCAAGTATCTGACAACCCCCTGAGGTACTCTTTTTATCCAGGTTACATCCAGCGTAGTCTGAGTCAGAGTATGCTTTTAGATCAAAGTCTGATCCTTTTGGATACCAGAGGCCAAGATTTGGAGTTCCTTTGAGATACCTGAAAATTCTTTTTACAGTAACAAGGTGGGATTCCTTGGGGTTAGCTTGGTACCTAGCACAGAGACATGTGGAGAATTAGATATCAGGTCTGCTAGCTGTGAGGTACATCAGTGACCCTATCATGCCTCTGAACAATGTCTTATTAACAGAGACCCTTGACTCATCAGGGCCCAAATTATTTGAGGAAGCATATGGCATTTCACTGAGGCACACTCAGCTAGATCATACTTTTTGAGCAAATCCTTAACATATTTTTCTTGACAAATAGAGATTCCTTTGAAATCTTGTTTTATTTGAAAACACATAAAATAAGTTAATCAACCCATCATACTCATTTCATACTTTTTGGTCATCAGCTTTCCAAATTGTTTACTTAATTTTAAGCTGGTTGACCCAAAAATGATATCATCCACATATATCTGTACAATAATAACATACTCTTAGTCTTATAAGTAAAAAGAGTGTTGTCAATGATACCTCTAATAAACTTGTGCTGAATAAGAAATTTTGAAAGAGTTTCATACCAGGCTTTAGGGGCTTGTTTTAGCCCATAGAGAGCTTTATCCAACTTACAAACATGATTGGGAAATTAACTGCTTTCAAACCTAGGAGGTTGTTGAACATACACCTTCTGTGAGATTTTCCCATTCAAGAATGCACTCTTTACATCCATCTGGTACACCATAAAACCCATGTAGGCTGCATAAGCCAGAAAGATCCTGATGGCTTCCAATCTTGCAACAGGTGCAAAGGTTTCTTCATAATCAATCCCTTCCTGCTGATTATAACCCTGAGCAACCAGCCTTGCCTTGTTCTTAATAACAATCCCATTCTCATCCATCTTGTTTTTCCAGATCCATTTGGTCCCAATGATGGTTTTACCATGAGGTTTTGGAACCAAGGTCCAGACCTTGTTTCTTTCAAACTGATTCAGCTCTTCTTGCATAGCAATAATCCACCCTTCTTCTTCTAGAGCTTCAATAAGCTTCTTGGGTTCCATTTCAGAGAGAAAGTTAACATAGAGACATTCAAAAGCTGAGGCAGCATCTGAGTCTCTGATCCTACTTCTGGTTGTGATACCAGCAAGAGGTTCACCAATGATGTTAACAAGTTCAATGTGCTTTTCTCTTGACCATCTGTCTTGAGGAACAGGGGTTTGAAGGATGACTTCAGCTGAGGGTGGTATAGTTGGTGAGGGTTGGACATCACTGATTGGTTCAATGATGACATTGTTTTGAGGTTCAACTGGTTCAAAGTGATCAGCTGATTCTGTTTGATCAGGTTCATTGAGAGCTGGGTGATTATCAGCCTCAGTGAACTCAGGAGGATCTTTAGAGGTGACAGAGACCTGAAGAATGGGTGATTCAGAGGGTGTGGTGTTTTCATATGCAGGAATGTAGGGAAAATACTCAGTATTGCCAGGGCACTGAGTAACTTCACTCCTTGGTTCAAGGAATTCATCATCTGGAAAGGATCTGTTTTCATTGAAGTTGATTGCATCACCTTCTGTGCTGGATTGAGAAATGGCTTCATCATCTTCACTGAATGTAACATGTACTGTTTCTTCCATTTCTTGTCTTCTGATGTTGAACACCCTGAAAGCTTTAGCCACTGGAGAGTAGCCAAGAAAGAATCCATCATCAGCTTTTTCATCAAACTTTCCCAAATGGTCCCTGTGATTGTGAATATGAACAGGACACCCAAACACATGGAAATAGCTGATATCAGGAGATCTTCCTCTGAACACATCATATGATGTCTTCCCATGCCTTTTCACAATGATGGATCTGTTTTGTGTGTAGCAGGCAGTGTTGACAGCCTCTCCCCAAAATTGTTTAGGGAGTTTTGCACTATTTAGCATAGTTTTGGCTGCTTCAATCAGTGTTCTGTTTAGCAACACCATTTTGTTTAGGGGTACATAGAGAAGAGAAGTTCTAAGATATACCCTTTCATCACATAATTCTTCTAGTTTATGGTTTCTAAACTCTGTTCCATTATCACTTCTCAGCTCTTTTACCCTCACTTCATTAAGCTTTTCCATCTTTTTGATAAAAGACATGATACAGTCAGCTGCATTACTCTTTTTCTAGAGGCAAAATACCCAGGTGTACCATGAGTACTCATCTATAATGACAAAGGTATATTTGTTGTGGCTGATGGTTTGAGGTTTGACAGGTCCAAACAAATCCATGTGGAGGAGATGTAAAGACTTGTTGATAGAAAATGATCTTTTTGTTTTGAATGATGCTCTGTGATGCTTCCTTTTCTCACAAGCTGAACAATTTTTGTCTTTAGAGAAACCAGAGGTGGAAGACCAGAGACAAGGTTGTGTTTTGCAAGGTTGTTTATGTTCTTGAAGTTGAGGTGAGACAGTCTCTTATGCCAGAGCCAATTAATACTTGGGGAGGCCTTGGTAAAGAAACATGCATTGCTATCTTTATTGAAAGATGACATATCAATGACATAGACATCTCTTTTTCTGGGAGCAATGAGGACAACTTCATCATTTTGGTTGTAAATGGTTTCCTGAGTCTTGGTAAACATAACTTTGTAGTTGACATCACACAACTGACTGATGCTGATCAAGTTATGTTTCAGACCATTTACATAAGCAACCCTGGTAAAGGTGATTCCATTACAATTTACTGAGCCATACCCTTTTGTGTCTCTTAAAGAATCATCTCCAAAACTACTTTAGGACCTGACTCCTTTGAATATCTGTGCAGATATTGTTTAATCCCTGTCATGTGTCTAGAGCAGTCACTATCTAGATACCATACAGACCTCTTGAGGTAATCCTGCACAGACATTTTCACATGAATTAGTTCCTTTTGTGAACCCACTTTTCAGTGGGTTCTGATTGCTTGTTGGCAATCATTGGTCTTATAGAGTTGGGGTCTTTCTTAGGACATTCAGATGTTTCATGTGCAATACTACCACATACACACCCCGGGTAGAACTCATAGTGGTCAGAGTGATGGTCATTAAATCCATAATATTTACACTCTTTGAAATGCTTTGGAATCATGGGAGCCTTCTTTGGTGAGGGTTTCAGAGGTGACTGAGCCTTAAGCTTACTTAATGTTTTCTTAACATCAGCATGTTCTAAGTGTTCTTTAGTCAAGTGGCCAATGGATCCGTAAGTAGAGCACTTGGGCTTTGAGTAGAAATCATAAAAGAGATGATTCTTAAACCCATAGTGCTTACAAGGTCCAAACCAGGTCTTTTGCTTGGTAGCTTTAGAACTACTTGGCTGGGAGCTTGATGGAGGGGTGCCTAAAGGGATCTCAATTTGCCTTTTGAGACCCTTTACCTCTTCCATTAGAGTGAGAAGAAGTTACTCAGTGGATGAGTCAGCCTTTTTATCAGAGCAAGGTTTAGGACCAGTAGGAGATGACTATTTCTCTGTGTTATTCTTAATGACATATGTAGGTGACACTTTAACAGATGGTCTAGTCTTCTTAGGGATAGGAGTGTCAAGTGTAAGGTCAGCCATGTTAAGGGTCAAGTTAGACAAAGAAATAAGACTCTCTGAAGTGCCAGAGGGTGCTGCTCCTATTAGCTTGGGAAGAGGTGGAAGAGATTCCTGAGAGTCACATTCAGACTCTGAGTTAGAGGTGATCTCAGGTGCAAACATAGATGAGGATTCATCAGCTTTAGTGAAAACAACCTCTTTGGAGGATATTTTCTCTTTCCTTCTACCTACCCCCTGAGCTTAGACCAAAATTTCCCGGTACTTGCTACAGAGAGCATTTTGTTTTTTTTGGGTTTTGGTTTGTGTTGGTCTAGGGTAACTTTACTATAGGTCCATTTCTCAATGACCTTTTTTAGGTCAATGATCTCATCCTTCATAGATTCATTCTCTAGGTTTACCTTAATGACTTCATTTTGAAGAGAGAAATTAATGGACACAGTGTTTTTAAGGTTAGACAGTTCTGACTTATGTAAGGATGTTCTGTATAAGAGATTAAATTTATTAACCAAGTTTTTTCTTTTGATCCTCCAATAGTGAAGGGTCGACATTAGTAATAGTCTACAAATGTTTTCCTTTCATCACCATCAGTCATAGACAAGATCTGTGTACCTTTTTCATGGTAATGTCAACCTATTGGCCTGATCTTGCATCATCCTTTCCAACTGAAGGCTCATCCTCTGCAATTGCCATAAATGCCCTGATCTTGGTGCTCCCTTCATCATCTGGGGAGACAGATTCATCATCCTAGTTAAATAACTCAGCTATAAAACCCTTATTCACTCTTTTCTTTTTCCTTCTTTCCATTTTCACTCTTTCCCTTGGTCGTATCATCAATCCTCTTGGTTAGGACAACCATTTTAGCTTTGATTCCCTTGTATTTTCCCTTGTAATCTTTTTGATGATTACTAGAGTTCTAAGAAGATGTTTGATTGAAGGATGGTGTGTATGGTTTGGATTTGTTTAAGGGAATTGTTCGAGGATGAATACGAATGTGTGGAAGTTTAGTGAGGGGACAAACTTTTGGAAAATACCGAAGATTTCCAAGCAAAACAGGTTTCTTTGGATTTGTCCAAGGGTTTCCTAGCTGACCCAACCCTGCCAGACCTCTTATAAAACCTCTTTTGATTTTCTAGTAGAGCTCTTTCATGATACTCAGCATTTAGGTCAGCCATGAATTTGTTACTGGTCCTCTGATCTTCTTCAACATCTGAGTCACTATCCTGAAATTGATGGTTAGAAATCAAGGCTTTTGAGCTTAAGGTCTGAATTATAGGTGGCAAAATGGGCGGGTCGAGCGGGTTCGGGCGACGGGCCAAACGGGAAATGGGCCAAACGGGCGCGGGCCAAACAGGTGATTTTTAAAATATGGGTCAAACGGGCGCAGGCCAAACGGGCGCGGGCCAAACGGGCGCGGGTCAAACGGGCAAAGAGTCCAATTTTTTTTACGTTTAAGAACGTTTTCACACTTTTTTTACGTTTTCTACGTTCTTGTACGTTTTAAGCGTTTTCGTACGGTTTCACACACCTTTGCACGTTTTTGCACGTTTTTCTATGTTTTCGCTCGCTTTCGCACGTTTTCGCTCATTTTCGTATGTTTTCTTACATTTCGACCGTTTTTTACGTTTTCGTCCGTTTTTTTACGTTTTCGTCCGTTTTTTACGGTTTCGTCCGTTTATTACGGTTTCGTTTGTTTATTACGTGTTCGTCCTTTTTTATGTTTTCGTCCGTTTTTTACATTTTCATCCGATTTCATCTAATTTTGTACGTTTTCGTTTAAAAAATGTATGAAAACGTAAAAAAATAGACGAAAACGTAAAATAACTGGCGAAAGTGTAAACAAACGAACGAATACGTAAAGAAAAGAATGAAAACGTAAACAAACGGATGAAAACGTAAAAAACGAACAAAAACGTAAAAGAAACGAACGAAACGTAAAAAAATGGACGTAAACATAAAAAAACAAAAGTAAACGTAAAAACAGGGGAAAACGTAATAAACAGACGAAAACGTAAAATAACGTACTAAAATGTTAACAAACTGACGAAACCGTAAACAAACGAACGAAAACGTAAAAAATGGACAATAACGTAAAAAACAGGCGAAAACCTAAAAAATAGGCGAAAACGTAAAAAAACGAACAAAAACGTAAAAAAACAGACGAAAACCTAAAAAACGAACGAAAACGTAAAAAAACGGACGTAACCGTAAATAACAGGCGAAAACGTAAAAAAACGAACGAAAACGTAAAAAAGGACCAAAACGTAAAAAAAACGATCGGAAACGTAAAAAAAAGACAAAAACGTAAAAAAACGAATGTAACCGTAAAAACAGGCGAAAACGTTAAAAAACTAATGAAACCGAAAAAAATGAACAAAAACGTAAAAACCGAACGAAAACGTAAAAAACGAACGAAAACATAAAAAAAGGGTCGTAAACATAAAAAAACGAACGTAAACGTAAAAACAGGAGAAAACGTAAAAAATGAGCAAATGTTTAAAAAACAACACTAGCTAGGTGATGGCACCAAAAAATACCCATCATCAAAAAATACCCGACCATTATACCCATGTTTTTTTTGTTCCATCATATTCAATAGTCCATCAAGTCCACTAACAATAAAAGAGGGAGTCCATTTAGCCCACCATACTTAAAAAAGAGTCCAATTGACCCAAATGTTGACTGGTGGGTATTATTTGCCAGCTCTAGTCTGAATGGTAAATCTTTGTGTCTCTGACTCATAGATTTGATCAATCAGACCCTTCTTATAATTGTACTTGCCATACAGAGTGACCAGGCTATCATTTTTGATAGAATTATTTGCCCTCTGAGTTTGCTTCATGCTCAGCTATTTTCTTGGCAGGCTATTGACAAACGTGGCATTGACTTCTGCTTGAAGAATGGTAACACCATTATTTTTAAGTCATTTAGAAAGCATTTTAACCTTGTGAAAGTTCCATTAACATTTTCACCTTCAAGTGATTTAAAAGCATTAAACTTGAGTCTCAAGGCTGCAATCTTGGTATCTCTTATGTCAGATGGTCCCTCATGAGCTAAAATGAGATCATTCGACATCTCTTTTGTAGTTTTACACTTGATGACAATGGGGAAGGTGTTGTCTTGAGAGGTCGACATGAGGAGGTACCAGGAAAAAAAATTACAGTGGTTTTAGGGTTAGGAAAAAAAGACTGAGAGGGGAGAAAAGTTAGGCTGATACCATATAATGAATATTGAATTAACCACACATCTAATGGTGTGATGTATCTTTATTTATAATGAGAAGAATACAAGATAATCAACTCCTATAATTGTGGAGTGATAAGTACAAATATATTTAGTCAATATAATCAACTCCTATAATTTATGGAGTGATAGAGTATATCAACTCCTATAATTGTAGAGTGATAAGTACAAATATATTTAGTCAATATTATCTAATAATAATTTCTTGGTATTAAATTCTACACTTCAGAAGTTCAGATGACCAAAATATAAGCATAAAAAGTGCTACAAGGGCAACCAGTAATTAATAGGAAAAAATTATATAAGCCCGTGATAAACAACCAAACTAATTTAAGCTATAGAAATAGAAAGACTATCAATAATCCAATAAGTCATATTTCATATCGCAATATCAAGGGATGACATTTAACTCATACCAAAAATATTAATCCAGCTAGAACTCTGTGAAAGTCCCAATTAACACGTCTATATGGAATATAACACTTATCTAATGTAAATAACACAAGTAATAACTTTTCAATCGTGTAATGCTTTATTGATTAAGAATCAAAGTATTACAATGTGTTATGGATCGCACAAGTTGAATGACAATGTATGATCACCCTTTGAACAAGTAAACTTGATAGAGTATCAAGTTTATAAGTGAACTTAAATAGCCAGCTGATAGGATCAGAGGTCTACTGTGTAAGTTTAACAAAGGAATAAATACCTATAATAACAACAACAATAAAAGCGATGGCATTTACTGCGTATAACATTCTCTATTTATACTAATACGAGGTTGTGTCCTTAGTGGGGGTAGTTGCAACATGTCAAGAATCTAGTGGAGGACGTACGAGGTATTTAATGCCCATCCAATCTTAGAAACTACCTGCCCATACTTTAGTGAATATTTCTACCAACTGTTTACTACTTTTACCAACTTCGTACTTGGTACAGACAACTCAAATCACCTTTTGTCGCGCCTTTAGGAGATGTTGAGTTTCTCGCCTAAACTTTAAAGAACAGCTTAAGCTCAGCTCATTCTTCTTCAAAGGGTAATAGGATAGTCAGAGTATTGCCACATCTGACTCTCCTTAGAACCTCAGTGTATTCCTTCTACATACCAGCTGATATCCATCCCAGCTGACGAGTATGTCTTCAAGTAATCTTCGACTTCCTTGACGATGTCTTTGACTCAAATACATCTGATGTTGCTCTTTGAGGATTTGCACTCAGAGAGTCCTTTCCTTACCTCTGAGTCCACCACTCAGAGGTTCTTTAATACTTAGCCTAACTTCTATTTAAATCTAGGCGCTGATTACTGGGCTATGAATCAGCCCAACAAACCGATTTTGAATAATCAGTTTGTAACCTACTTATGTGAGACAAAAAACTTAAGTTATTGTTTTACCATTATATCTATCTCAAAACCCTTTGATTAAAATGGATTCGGTTCAATTTGAACCCAATATCATTATTCGTGTATAATTGTATTTTTTACATTATACACAAATCCAACTACTTTTTCTTTAAGTGCTTATCTTTAAGTTGGTTATGATTATCAGTAATAGCAGCATACGCAAATAGATAGGCAATTATCAACAACCTCTTACTCTAGAATAAGTAGCTAACAATCTCCCAAACACTCACTTAATGTGTCACTAGTAGAGTCATTCGAACCTGATGAGATGTATAAGGTAGATGCATAAAATTTTAAAATGGAACAGTTGAAACATCACCTGGTTTCTGTAAGGATAGACAAATTCATCTGTCAACTTGACGTATTTAGCCTACATAACTCCAACAGGTCCTCCTCTAAACCCATACATTGTGCTGTCTTTGGTCCTTTTCTGTAAATAGTCTGTATTCCAGCCAAAGCACAAAATAAACATAGTACTTTAGGAAACTAATCAGAATGTTATCGATCATAAAAACAAGTTACATCTCAAAAACACATATGTTAAATAAGCATATTGAATTCAATGATTTGCTCACCAAATATTCCAGAAATCACATTATGTCCGCCAGGAGCCTGTCCTCCAGATAGAACAACACCAATCTTTAGACTTGCCTCGGGTAGCGATCCTCTAACCTTCAAGGAAATAGCAATCAAATATGTGTATTTTACCAGTTTATGACGGCCTTCTAACTGTGAAACCTTTTACTTTAGCTCAGAACTCCCTATCGGGGAAGATATGAGGTGCAACCACTGACCATATGGATAAACCTGCAGTGGCCTACGAGGGCTTTCCCTCCCAAGTCCAAAAGAGAAAAGAATAGTAACTTCAGATGTACCTGCTGCAACAGATCCAATACTACCTGTTATATTATGTATTATGGTATTTTTAAGTTTAAACATCCCCGATATGTACATGATAGATGTTTTAGCTAATCATAATACTTTTAATGCATAATAAGCTGCTTTGCTTATTATTATGTAACATGCTTCTATACAGGTAAGCCAAAAAAAGAATGGAAAAGGGCAGCTTCTGATCTCAAGAGTTTCTCAGGGTCTTGATCATAGTTATTACTTATAGCAAATTTAAATCAAGCAACAGACATTGATGCTAAAACTGAACGCTCTGTAAGGGACAATATGGCATTCATGTCCATTCTTGATAGCCGTCTGGTTGGTTTGCTTCGCCTTTTTACATGGATTGTTTACTGTTAATGTTTTAAATTAAACAATTGTAAATCTACAGATCAACACGTGTTGTTTTTCTTACAATTTGAAATGAGTCGGTTGACCTACAAACATGTGTTTTTTGTGTTTTTAATTTTAGGATTTAGGAGGCTGTAAGCGTTAAACTATAACCTAGGATAACTTTTAACGCAGTTGGTCAGTGTGTACCCACTTTCACCCACTTTGACCTGTTAGGGATAAATCATAAGTAAATGAGTTGAGATTGTCACATATAGAAAAACATGGTATGTGTTTTGATATTTTCGTTTTGAAGGTTTCGGGTTGAAAGTTTGATTGAGATGTTGTGTTCAACTTGAAGTTGAACCAATCTTAGTGTTAGTTGCATGCTATTTAGGACTTAAGAAGAGTATAAAATACGGTTCATGACCCGTTATGTTTCTAGGGGTTTTGTTCAGGGGGTATGGTTTTGAAGGATTTCCTAATTCTGGCGTGTTTCCTAACTTTCCCTGAACCATCGATACTTTTAAATATGATTACTATAAGAAGCGTACTATTTTTTAATTGTCTTTTTCTATTGAATCTTGATACCATGACTATTGGTTTTGCAGCCAAAGCTCTTGAAAAAAAACCAAACTACCATCTATAGAACATGCTACAACCTTAAACGTTACAAAGTCATTTAGAGGTATACTATATATAGCAACATTATTATCGATTTAATGTTCGACTAAATGTGTATATCGTGTATTCTTACAGATACTAGGAGCAGCTGTTTTCTTTTATGCGTTTTTCGCTTCGTGTAAAAAACATGTCAACTATTAGCACGGGTAAACCTTCTCCCTCATTCTCATTAAAATTACATGTTTGATTCTGATAGGTAGGTAGGATAAAAAATCACATCAAGTGCAATAAAATGGGCTATAATGGAACATGTTTAATAACACTTTTACTATTTAAAGTAGTACATCGAGAAAATAAGTTGTTCTGAGGGTTTGAGTCGTTTGACAAACTCTCATCACTTAAGGTAATTATGATTACCTTAGAGGATAGGATACGGGTATTTAAGCGAGTTTAGTAGTATATATGTTCATAATCTATACATATTCTAAGAAAATTCTCCAACGAGCATATGATGGGCTCTAATCTGTATATTTGGAATTTGGTTTTGGTTTGAACTGAATTCGCTTCGGATGAGGTCACCTAAGAAAAAAACAAAGAAACCTGAACCAAAGGCAGTGGTAAATAACGATTTATTATTGGTTTGTTTCAGTTCGATTTTAAACCGTTTGGATCGGGGCGCTGCTCTGAACCCCGTTGGAGATGTTGCCCCCAGAGCCCATTGAGGAGTGACCTTCCCTCGACCCTCGCGTCTTTGTCATGGTGGAAACATATTAGCTTAAACTAGTGTGCACTTCACACTTCCCACCATTCAGTTTTTTCACACCAACAACTATACGCATCAAAATATTTTATATAGAACTTTAAAAATATATAGAATTATTATTTATATCTACTTACTATCGTCTATAATGCATGCATGTAAATGTTTATCTTCCAATTGACATTAACTGGACAATGAAAGACGCAAAAGGTTTGAAAAATGTAATCATGTGATATTGACCGAACCAGGCCGGATCGACCGGGACAGAAACAGACCATTTCAGTCATGTCTTCGGTCTGATGTTTTGGCCAAGGTTGGTTTCGGTCCGGTACATTCTTATTCAGTACTATACATATAGTGTTTCTACATACACACTGCTTTCCAAACATGAGCGCCTATGTCGTAGGTGCAGCGGAATGGGCCATTGGAGTCAAGCTTGGCAGTGATTCAACCAAAATCACACACACAAGTCATCACAACATTGGAATAATCCTTTTCACACTTGGAACACTTCAGGTACATCCAATTTTTTTTTGTATCTTTGTTTACTCTACACATATAGTGTTTCTACATCCACACTTCTTGCCACACATTAGCCTATGTCGTAGGTGTAGCGAGTTGAGCCACTGGACTCAAGCTCGGGAGTGATTTAACCAAAATTAGACAAACGTTGTCTCAAAGAAAATTGTATGAACCGAACCCGCCCATTGGACGGGTTATGTTACTAGTATATATATATAGTGTAACTTTCTTTTCAACACCAATCTTAGTGCGAGAACTGACAGAACCACCAAAAACATGCATGCACGCCTTCAATAATTGTATTTTTGCACATATGTTCAAAAAAACAACATATATGTTTTAAAAAAACATAGTTGTTCTAAACAATTTGATAAGAAATTAGAAATACAAAATTTTTCTTTGAAGGTGTGCATATATGTTCTTATAAGGCGTGCAACGACAATATTGCGGCTGTGTGTAAGGTTTTTGGGAAAGAAGAGGAAGAGTTCATGATGATACTGAAGAACATAGGTGGATTCTTACGATTATTGATGATTTTCATGTATTTTTTTTATTTTTAAAAGGCGTGTATGTATGTTTTTGGTGGTTATGTCAGTTCTCGCACTAAGATTGATGCTGAAAAGAAAGTCCCTATATATATATATATATATATATATATATATATATATAGAGAGAGAGAGAGAGAGAGAGAGTTAGGATCAAATAAAAAGTTTTCTTGAGGTTAATGTGGCACTTGAGTCACATTCCATTGTACTTGACTTTTTCTTGTGATTAATATATTTTACCGGGGTAATCCCCTTTACCCAAAAAAAAATAAGAAGTTTTCTTAAAATAAGAAGGATAAGAAGTAACTATAACCGCATATCCGAGATGCATCGGCTTAAATTAGATACATCTCTATAATCTTAGATGCATTATAATTATAATGTGTTTTCTAGCTTTTAATTAGATGCATATACGTATATTAGATACATTTCATTTTTCTCTTGTTTTTTGTTCCTCTGCATGTGCCAAAATCATGAAAATCAATTTGCACCATCTACGCATCAAATTAACGTTTGAAACTCAAAATGGTGCATCTAAATGAATAAAAATGCATTTAATGCAAGTCGTTGCATCTCAAATGTGTGGTTTTAGTCACTTCTCACCACTTCTTATTTTAATTTACTTCTCACTGGATCTCTACTATATATATATATATATATATATATATATATGTATATATATATATATGTATATATATATATGTATATATATATATATGTATATGTATATATATATATATGTATATATATATATGTATAGAGAGAGAGAGAGAGAGAGAGAGAGAGAGGGAGGTTATCGTAAGATAGTTGCTTATAGTAAGAGGAAAAGGAAGCAATCTGGTCCGTTGAATGTATCATTTTAGATCAAAATGAATTGAATGGCATTGTAGTAAATATATCAAACTTGATGGCCATTTAAAGCCTAATTTGAAGATTAGAACCCACGCGCCCAGGACTTATGTTTTTATTGTGATTGTTTTATCACACCACACCAATTTTCTAATATTTAAAATTTTCATTTATAATAATAATAATGTTTTATGAATATACGCACCATGTACTGTAACAACTGGTAATTTTCAAAATTTTAAATGACTATTTTACCCTTTTGTTGTTCGGGTCCGACTTGACTTTTTGACTTTTGATCTTTTATTGTCACATAAAAACGATTACCGCGTAACCGGTAATTTTTCGGAACATATTTAAATAATAAATCATATTTATTATTACATATCTCTCATGTGCAAAGTTATTTTTAACTTATTTCACTTGAAAACGAAGAAAATATATGTTATTCCTAAGTTGAATTATCAAAAACGACCCGCTAAATCACGTTTTCACGACTCGGACTCTAAAGCAATTTGATGTAAAACGACAATCCGGACAACTTTTTAGTTTTTCCCGAGACCCGAAAACAAGCAGAAAATGACCGAAATACCCTCACAAGATTTTAGAAACAAGAACAAAGCGTGCAGACATGAAAATAATTAAATTATATTTAATTATGACTTTTTATTAAATAAAAATATTTAATAAATTATTTATCATTTTATTGAGTAACGCTTATTAAAAACACGAATATTTAAGTTAAAGTTTATTTTACGGATAAAGTTTATCCGTGATACACAAATAAATAATAAACATTTTATTATTTGTTATAAAACATTTATGCAATAATAGTCGAGTGAATACTCATTTTGTTGGAAAAATCATTTGGAACGCAATGGCGCAAATTTCGTATTTTAAATCGTCTGTTTACTAGTTCAAACGAGTCCCGAACCAATACGTTATAAAATTTACACTTTTGGTCCCTGTGTTAATATTTACATCATCTACCCTAAATTATTATAGACTTGTCACAATTCTTTTAAACTTTCATGTATATATAACAAAGTTATTAGGGTTTTCTTCATTTATATTAGCCTCCATCACACACACTCCCTCTCCTCCCTTGCTTCTCCGGCGTCGCCCACCGCCGCTCCGGCGAGTCTCCGGCCGCCCACCTCCATCCGACATCACAACCATCCCCACCATCTTCAAACGATTCCATCAACATCATCGCGCCACCATCAACCTCACGCCATCTCCACCCCCACGTCACCACATCCACCGAGCACCACCACCACAGATCCACCAACACCACCCCACTGCCGTCATCACCACGACACTACCTTCCTCGCCACGCACCACCACCATCGCTATCACCTCGACACTCTCTCCATAAGGGTGCGTTTGGTTCTATCGTTAACCC
>BQNB010096245.1:0-25669 GCA_026074375.1 Tanacetum coccineum
AAAACCCTAATATTTCCTTTTCTTGCTTCAACACTTGTAAATGCTTAACCAATCCTTGCAAACACCTTAGGTCATCTTAGTAATGATGTAAGAATGTGTGTAAGTGTTGTAAATAAGTTTGATATGGATTTTGTATGGTGTTTGGTTGATGCTGTGGCTAGGAAGGAGTATATAGGAAGAGTTTTTGTGTTTTACACTTTATGGAATGAGATGTATGTGTTTACTTCCATTTGCTAAGGCATTATATATGTCAAGACTAGTCCAAGGAATACCTAGAGAGAAATAAGGAAGTCTTGGTCAAGTTTACTATTGAGGTTAGTAAGAAAATCAAGCCATAGTTCTTAAATGTTGAGAACATCCCATGAAAATGAGGAATGGTGTTTTGTAGATATTATCTTTGTACATATCAACCCATATCCGGTTTTATATGTATATGTATGATATATTTTTGTAATTTTTGAGTATTAGGTATAATCGTGGGTATTTGTTGAAGCGTAGATTAATTATGGTGGTTCCGGGTATACCTAAATGAAATTTTATCGCGAAACGTACACAATTTACGTAACCAATAAAATAAAATGAACAAAGTTAATAATTATCCTTAAAATAATTACTTAACACTTGCTTGATGTAAAAATTTAATTGTTTGATGCCCGTTTACATTGAACAATAATTTTTAGCTTACGTGATTTAACTTAACAATTATGATTAAAAGCAAACGCGTACAATACTAAAACTACATAGTGAATTTATTGACGTCGCACAAGACCCTAAAACACGGGGTGTTATATTCTCCCCCTGTTAAGTGAGCCTTGTCCTCAAGGCTTAAGACGCGACACATGACGATGGTGCGGTCTTTGTGAATAGGTGTGGATATTTCTTCCTGAATTGATCTTCGCGTTCACAAGTAAACTCAGGACCTCTCCTGGAGTTCCATCGAACCTTGATTATTGGAATGCGGCTTCGCTTCAACCATTTAACTTCACGGTCCATGATTTCTACCGGCTCCTCGACAAACTGAAGCTTGTCATCAAAGTGAAGTCCATCCAACGGAATAGCTAATGGTTATTCGGCATAGCACTTTTTCAAGTTGGATACATGGAACGTATTGTGTACCCTGCTCAGCTGTTGTAGAAGATCAAGCTTGTATGCAACGGATCCAACCTTTTCCAACACCTTGAATGGTCCAACGTACCTAGGGTTCAACTTCCCCTGTTTTCCAAAACGTACGACCCCTTTCCAAGGCGAAACTTTAAGCATAACTTTATCCCCACCCTAAAATTCCATATGTTTACGCTTTAGATCCGCGTAACTCTTTTGTCGATCGCGAGCAGCTTGCATTCTCTGCTTGATTTGAACGATCTTCTCAGTTGTTTCTTGCACTATTTCTGGACCAGTGAGTTGAACTTCTCCAACCTCGGCCCAACAAACGGGTGAACGACACTTTCGACCGTAAAGTGCTTCAAATGGTGCAGCCTTGATGCTAGCGTGATAGCTATTGTTATATGAGAACTCGACTAATGGCAAATGGTTAACCCAACCCTTTCCAAAGTCGATCGCACAAGCACGCAGCATATCCTCGAGAGTTTGAATAGTCCTCTCGCTTTGTCCGTCTGTTTGTGGATGGTACGCAGTACTCATATCCAGACTAGTACCCAAAGCATTCTGAAGTGACCTCCAGAAATTTGATGCGAACCTAGGGTCACGATCACAAATAATCGAGAGAGGTATTCCATGCCTCGTGACCACCTCCTTTAGGTACATTCTTGCAAGTTTATCCATCGGATCAGTCTCTCTCATCGGTACAAAGATTGCAGACTTAGTGAGTCGGTCAACAATCACCCAAATGGTGTCGTAGCCTTGTGATGACTTAGGAAGCTTCATGACAAAATCCATAGTGATGTTGTCCCACTTCCATTGAGGTATATCGGGTTGTACCAACAATCCTGATGGCCTTTGATGTTCAACCTTGACCTTAGAAACAGGTCAAAACCTTGCTAACAATAGGTGGCGAATGTTTGCCTTATATTGGGCCGCAATATAGCTTCTTATGTCTTGGTAACATCTTATCAGAACCCGGACGAATAGAGTTTTTTGACTGTGGGGACTGTTGCATTGTTCACAATCCTCAAATCACCATTGCATGTAACCAACTCCTGCCATTGATGCATAGAGTTTCCATCCACACGGGTGTTCCACTTTTCGGTTCCTAAATTCTCTGGATCTCTAGAATTTTCAACAACATGCTCCATAACATCTTCAGTTCTTGATTTTCTCTGGTTTGTGTTCAGTTTGAGCATCCAATATTGGTTGTGGGGAGATTTAAACCTATACGTCATGACTAAGGCTCGAACCCTTAATGGTGGTCTCGTTCCTATGCTCAAGGCGTTAGCCTGACTCATTTTACTTTCGGGGTGATAACGAAATATCAACTAATCGTAATACTAAGCATTCTAAACACAACGACGCATGCCTCATATTCTGCTCCTTTTGATTAAGATGTGTTGTAGACTCTTGTGATTCGTGTACACCATAACACTTGGGTTCTGTACAAATAGTGTCTCAGAAGTTTCAGCAGAAATCATACAGCTCAAGTTCCCGATAAGCTGTTCGTATGATTTCTTTCTCATGTAATGTTCAGTTGGCGTGATCATAAGAACCACCTTTCTCTTTTTATCAACACAGCGCCAAGACCTATTGGTTCGAAGATCGCGTATACGATAAAATCTTCGCTTCCTTCTGGTAAAGCCAGATGGTGCACTACACAACTTCTGCTTCAACAATTGGAACGCTGTTTCTTGTTTGTCACCCCACTCAAACTTGACCTTCTTCTGAGTGAGCTTGGTCATTGGTTTGGCAATCTTCAAAAATCCTTCGATGAATTTTCAGTGATAACCGGCAAGACCTAACAATTGACGAATCTCCGTCGATGTCTTAGGAGATGCCCAATCTTTTATGGATTCGATCTTGGCGGGGTCCACGTGAATGCCTTGACTACAAATCACGTGACCGAGGAACTGTACTTTGGAAATCCAGGATTCACACTTAGAAAATTTGGCATACAATTCCTCCTTCTTAAGAAATTCTAGAATTGCCTTAAGATGTTCTTCGTGTTCCTTCTTGTTCTTTGAAAAATAAATATATATCGTTAATAAAGGCGATCACAAACTTATCCAAGTATGGTTTGCACACCTGATTTATGAGATCCATAAATATCGCTGGTGCGTTCGTCAAAACTGACCATACCGAGTTCTGAATGCCGTTTTCGGAATATCTCCTTCCAGTACTCGAAGCTGGTGATGACCTGATCGCAGTTCTATCTTAGAATAAACATTGGATCCTTGTAGTTGATCAAACATATCGTCGATCCTTGGGAGTGGACAACGATTCTTCACCGTTAGCTTGTTTATGTTTCCCGATAGTGTTGTACATCCGTAATGATCCACTCTCTAATTACAAACAAGACCGGAGCTCCCCAAGGTGAGGAACTGGGTCTTATAAAGCTCTTGTCGGATAGTTCTTTCAGTTGCTCTAACAACTCTTTCCTTTCGGAAGGCGCCAATCGATAAGGTGCCCGTGCTACAGGTGCGGCACCGGGTATCTAATCGATTTGAAATTCCACTTGTCGAGTCAGAGGGAGACCCGACAAGTCCTCTGGGAATACTTCAGGAAAATCTTGAACTATCAGTACATCCTCAAGTCGTTTTTCCTTAACTTGTCTTCAGTCTCCTTTGTAGTATTGGTCAAAAAAACTGACATCCTTATAGCATGTGCTGCTGTGTTTAGATGCACAAGATGATGTTCAGTCGGGGACTAGTCTTGCGCGAGTTGCCTTCCGTTACTACGAACAATCAACGTTTCGTTTCCGAATGGAACACGAACGATCTTTTCATCACAAAAATGATGGCATGGTATCTCGCCAACCAATCCATACTAATTATGACGTTGAATCTGCCAAATTCTATGGCATTAAGTCGATGTTGAAAGGGTGATTTAGTAAATTCTCTAATGGTGAGCAAATTTGATAGCGAATTGTCCTAGGGCGACCAGTGATGTGTCTCAGCCTTTTGGCTTAGGATTTGGCATAAGATGATGTCGACTTTATAGTAAAATGAAGTGAAGGTCTGTTTAGTTGCTATGGTTACTAATTCGATTTCTTGGAGTAAACACGTTTTATGAACACTGGTATGTGTTTAATTACACATACCTTTTACCTAATAAATTGACCCTAAACGACCAAAAACGCACATAAAATGCCATAAATATGCTTGTTTTTGTGTTTGTACTGTGCAGGTATCGGATATTCACTAAAGGACGAAAAATCAAGCAAAAATGGACAAAACCAAGCGGAATGGAAAAGCATGGAAAAGCCAAAGTCAAATCAAAGCCAAAGTCAACAAAAGTCAAAATGTCAACCCTAACGAAGTCAAAAAAAAAACCAACCAAGAGAAGCCAAATCCTAAAGTTGTAAAACAAGGATGAAAACTACAAGGGGTGGAATTGCAATTTAAGTGAAATATAACTTTAGGGGCTGATTCTGCCAAACCCCTAAAGTTATATAACATAGGGACTAAGTTTCTAATATAATTATAAAGATTGGGGGACCAAACCTGCCATCCCCCAAACTTTCACTACACCACAAAGGACGGAACTTGAAATAACACATATCACATTAAGGGGCTAGTTCTGCCAACCTACAAAACTTTCAACTACACAAGGACTAAGTTTGCAAAGAACATATACACATTAGAGGACTCTTTTTGCCATTTACCCAAACCTTCACCCCTGCCTTTTATAACACTCTTTCCTGCCAAATTCAAAGCCTAAATCCTGTACATCCCTTTCACAACCCACGTGCACTGTTCATACCCTGCACATACCTCAAAAATCCTCACCCTACTCCAAAAACCCTTACCCTACCTTACAAAACCACAAAGACACTGTGGCAATCCCATAGTCTTCCATTTGGCATGGAAGGAAGACAAGAGATCAATAGTTTGGATCATTTGGCTTGGAGACAAAGGCATTTCAAGGGCCAAGATGTGTTTTTGTTCTCTCCTCAGCAAGAAAACACAACTAGCACCTAACAATGAAGACCTCAGCCTCTATATAAAGAAAGAAGACAGAAATTGATGAAATATCTAGGAGTAGTTATAGAGTAATTTAATTTGAATTTATTTATGTTCTATGTGTTTTAAATCCTGTTATTTTACCTTAAGCCTTGTAACCTTTTTACATGTTTAATGAAATTTTAAGTTTTATGCATAATTTGTCTTTAAAATTCTTATTTGTGTTCACCCTTATTTGTGCTTCAATCCTGTTAAACCTTGCTTCCTCTTGCTTATATAGTTCATGTATTATCTGGTAATAACAAGTTTTTATCTAAAAAAGTTCTTACAATTTTAAAATGCTCAAAAATTCAGTTAAAGGGGTGTTTGGGTTAAGACCTGTTTTGGGTTAAAATGGGTCAACCTGGTTTGTAGTTCTTAAAACCAATTTCTATTATCCAAAAGTTAAGTTAAAAGTCTGTTTGTTAAGGTTTAAGAGTCTAAAATTCAGTTTTTAAGGTTTCATGAACTAATGTTGCGAATCTGTGTCAAGAAGGACATGGCATCATCTTATGTTCAAGCTTGTTTTAAATAGGCTTTATAGCATTGTTGTTAGCATTTTTTTATGATGTTGTAGACATTTAAGTATCTAGGGGTTAGCAATTAAGCATGTAGTTCAATCTGTCATTTTTATTTCCCAGTTTCAAAATTGCTTTAAGTCCTTTTTTTATCTAATTTTTAGAGTAGCAAATGTTAAGCTTTAAGTTTCATGATGCATTTAGTCTGTAGTATAAGCTTTTCCTGTTTCAGCTTACGATTCATTTTGCAGCTTAATTTCTTGGCTTATTTAGGCCTGTAAGTTGCCAATTTACTCTTGTCCTTTAAATAGAAAACCAAAAAAATGTCCTAAGGCCAAACTGCCCTTTTTCCAAGACCTTTTCTCTGCTTATTTATTTTTAAAAATGCCATATTTTTGCTTTTTCTTAAAGCCAGTAGGTCTGTCTTTAGCTGTTCTTAGGTTTTGAACTTTACCTTTTTGGTTTGCTAGCTTATTTTTTAAGCCTAAATAGTGTCCCATGGGCTGTTGGTTTTTCAGTTTTAGCCATTAGCTATTTCTCCTTTTCTATGCTTATCTGTTTGTTTGCCTTGCTTAATCTAGTTAGTTTATGCTTATTAGGACTAGGTTATGATAGTTTTTAGCTTATTAGGTCCTTTTGCTTATTAGTCTTAGAATAAGCCCTCAAGTTTAGCCATTTTAAGCCCTTAGTAGAAAATAGAATTCTGTCCCTTTTGCAGCCTATTTCTAGCTTATTTTCTTAAGTCCTAACTGCTCATTTTTGTTCCATTTGCTTATTAGTTATAGAATGCTATATGTTCTTTGCTTATTCCCCTTTTTCATTGCTTATTTAATTTAAGAAGTAGCCTAGCAGTTTTAAGTCAAAAATAGCAGTACTAACTTTAAAGTTAGTACTGCCGAACCTTTAAGCTCATTTCTGGCTTATTCAGCTAGTTTTCCTTGTTGAATTTTGTTCCTAGATGCTTATTTTATGTTGCCTTTATTTGTTTTTGCTTAATTTCCCTTTTATTTTGCTTATAAGTCTTTTAAAGTAAAAAAAATAGCCTTAGTTTACTTAAGTCTTTTTAAGCATTCTGTCTGTTTCATTTGCTTTTTTCAGCTTATTCATAATGTTTCATAAAAAGTCATAGTTAAGAAAATTGTTTATTTACATGTTCTCTTTAAGTTTATGCAAAAAGATTTTAAAAAAATGTTTTTTTAAAAAAAAAGGGGAAGGCATGGGGCTCGAACCCATGACCTCCACCTTTCATAGCAAGCACCTCACACACAACACACACGTCCAACTGCCCTGGGGTCTTTTTCAGTTTACATATGCAACATTTATTTGTTAAAGGCTCTTTATCCAAATAAGCTTATAAGCTGTTTTCGAATTTTAACAGCTTATTGTGATAAGCTGTTTGTACCAGCTTATTTTTCATAGATTCCCCACTACTTTAGCTACTTTTTGTATTTTTTTTAGATTTTTATAAAATCATTTAGTATTTTTTATAATTTATTTAGATTAAAATCTTAATTAATTCATAATAAATAAATTAAAAGTCAAAAAAATATAAATCCTTTTTTTAAAATTTTCTTTTGTCGTTTAGGACCTAGGAAAAATAGTTTTACTTTTGTAGGGTCATTTTTGCAAAATTTTGGTTTTTAAAGAACGGGATTCGATCCCGTTCTTGTTTTCTTAGCGTTTTTCACGCTAACCACCCCCGTTTTTGGTCTAGTTTTTTTATTCTTACTTTTTAGTCACTTAGGACTTATTAAAAGTAAAAATTTCACTTTAGGATTAAAATTCGATAATTTAGTTTTTTAAGTCGCGTTTTTACGTTCCCGTTTTCGTTTTTTTAAAGCCTTTCTAGCTTTCGTTTTTAGGTTTCTTTTATTCGTTTTTGCATATTATTAGTAGTTTTAGAAACTCAACCCCATATCTTTTCCATTCAAGCATTGATATTCAAACCGACTTTTGATTTTCAAATTCACGCCTCGTCGGGAAGAACGACCCGGGTCCGTTTTTAAACTTTGTGGATAACGAAGTGAGAAACCGATACTTCTGGTAAAACTATACTATATATTTGATATAATTAACCCTAAAAAGTTTCCAAACCAAATACGCATACAGAACATGATATAAGTAGGAAATTGTTTTCTTGACAAGAAGTTTTTAGAGTGACTACTCTCAGCATGGCATGGTACTTTCCTGAATTATACATAGTTGATCAGGCCATGTATAATTGAGGATTACCGTTTGTAAATATTTTCTTCTATTTATTAAAAATATAAAAAAACACAAAAATATTTTTCATTTTCTTTTATTAGTATAATTATAATATAAAATCAAGAAAAAACCAAAAATATAAAAACATTATCCTAAATAAAGATAAACAATGCATCATCAATATAAATAGCTCAATTGAAGCATTTTCATAATCAGATCCCAACAACAAGATTTATTTTTTAAATAAAACTGCATTTTTGTGTCCACTGGTGAATACGGCTCACCTTTATTGATAAACAAACTATAAGAGGGGTTATAAGGAAAGGGTTGTTAAAGGAACGAACGACCCAAAAGGAAAGGTTTTTAATAGCTTTCGCGTTTCCTACTCTTCCCTCCCTTTGTGCATTTTTTTCCTTTTAGAGAGCTACCCATGAAACGAGTTGATTATAGGTTTAAGGTTGTCCTTATCTCTATTTTGACCGTTAATAAAAATATGTTCATTAAAAAACTCAAAAAGCCAAAAATAATCATCTTTATCTTCTTATACATTTAAATTCTTTCCTAACCCTCAATTGTTTAATTCCTTATGGGCGTTTCCGCACGATCGTCATTTGAATCCCCTTTACACGCGATTAAAGAGTGTTCGTCTTGTGGAAATTTGCACACTAAAAACTGTGGTTGGTCAATAGAGAGTCTTGAAGACAAGATTCTTGTTCCCATACCAGACTTGTCTCAACGACCCCTTAAAATTAAAAAAAATTGTCTCGATTGTAGAGACCCGGGTTCATGGTCTATATTGTCGACAATGTGCTCTAATACGAAAGACATTGGAGGAAGTTTTTCAAGACTTCCAAGACACTTCCGAGTCATCCGATGATGATACTAACTTTGTTAATCAAGAGCCATTCGTTGTCAAACAAGGCCCCGATGTAAATTCTTCACAAAGTCCTCTACAAATTAACCACAATTGTTGTTATGAGTGTGGTGATTCGTTAGATGGAATCTTTTGTCAACGATGTACTTGAAAGTCTTGTGGGAAAGGTGCTCATATTGGTTTTAATTGTCCAACAAAAGTTTCGATTATCTCTAAACCGGAACCATGCAACAATCAAACCGTTAATGAGTTCCCACAGACTTTGCCAAGTGTTCACCCGACATCCTGTTCCAGAGATTAGATAATCATTCTAACTTATGATTCCAAACTAAATTTTGTTGAGATGATTCTCCTAAACGTTTTTGCACCCTCACACTCCATAACCTCCTATGTATTCTTTTAAATTTTACGGGAACGATGCTCGTTATGGTCACTATTGTACACCTTAAGTTTTGTTTATCTATCCGGAACCGGGTTACAATCAAGACTTAAATTTCCCGTAAAATTTTCATGATTTTCAACAACAATATCTTTGTTGTGAAAAGTTATGGGGGCCCGCATAGACTTTAGAAATGTTCAACCGTTGAATATTATGGAACCTAATCGTGTTTATGATTCTAATTATTCCGGTTATGACCAATTTGATAATTTTCACCCACAACAATTTCCTTGTTGTGAAAATTGCGGGGGACCTCATGAAACTTACCAATGTCAACCAATGAATGAAGACTATTATCATGAGCAAAATTCTTGCTATGATTACTCTTTTGGTTTTGACCAATTTCAACCCCCGTAATATACCGTCAATCATCCAATCTCCAATGTTCAAAATAGCCTTTTCAATGCTCAAAATGAGTTTCTCAATTCTCAAAACAAGCTTATGGAGCAAATGACATCCATATGTGATATGGTTGGTCAATATATGCAAAAGAAGGAAGAAGAAAAGCGAATTGCGGAAGAGCAAGCGGCTAAAGATCGATATTGGAAGATTCCCAATTCGCTACGGATGAATGACGAGGACTAGTACCATTATTGCCATCGCATCCCCGTCTTAACCCGACCAAGATTCCCGTTAACTCTATAATTATGGTGACAAGCATCTTGACAACTATTTCTGGCAACAAAATCGACTGAAGTAATAAAGTCTAGTGTTGAGAACCTTGTCCCGATCCCAAGTGAGTCCGAGGGTATTCCCGACAGTGTGTGTGATGTGCCTCTTTGTAACAATCCTACCCCTCTTGAAGCTTTCAAAGAACATTCTGAGACTATCATCGATTCCAACAATGATTATTCTTCGAGTGATGACGATTCTTATGAGAATATAGATTATGTCGATACATCACCTCCCCAGTGCTGAGATCGTCATCTTAGAGTGGTAGGAATTGTTATCCCGGAAGTTGGAGGGATCGATGATGATATTCTTCTAACAATCAAAGACGATATCCTTCGTGAAAAATTGTTGAATGTCAATCTTCTTATTGCTAACATCGAAGCATTAAAAGATAATCCCGTTCCATCTTCCGATTTTGTAATCAAGTCTCCCTCCACCTTTCCTAACTCTTTCCCCCCCCCCCACCCCCCTTGGGGAGGAGACTAACACCCTTGATAATTCTTTAACCGAATCTGAAACTTTTGCTTTAATTTGAAGAGATTAGTATTGCAGTACACTACTCGTCTATGCATATTCTCGTTCTGATTTATGAAGCCTTCTAAGGCATCATGATTGAAGAAAAAGTAGTGGGCAGGTACCACTACTCATGCTGATTTTTCTCAATATGATTCGTTCATCTTTGATCTTTCGATCAATCCATTTCCTCCTGCCGATAGGAGTGATTTTTATCATGAGGAGTTCGCCGATGAACTTGCTCACATCATATCTCCACCGGAGTATGATCATTTCTGCTTTAAGATTGAGCCCGAGCTGGGCAATCTTACTATGGATGTGGTGAATGATATTTTTCCAACAAGAGAACCCAGAGTTCATGTGCCTAATGTTTTACCTACCCATCCCCACCCTTGACATGGATCTGATACTTTTAAGTGATTCTCTCTTCGCTTATATTGTATGGATCTTTCTTCCTTTTCTCACGTATCCAGTTGCTCCTCCATATCTTCTCTCCTGTGGGAATGAAGATACCATTTTTGACCCCGGCATCTCCATTTATCATTCTTTTATGCCGGGTATATCTCATCGGAGTGGAACTTTCATAAAATTCAATGTTTATCCAAACCACTTGAATGAAAGTCTAATGAAGATTTTATCTTCCACTTGCTCCCCCATGGACCAATGAATTCGGGGTCGAGTCGAGCTCATGACTCGGTTAACAAAAACAAGGCGCTTCGTGGGTGGGAACCCATGCTTATCCATTCTATCTTCTTCTATTTGCTAATAAGTGTTTTTGTTGTTGTGCGGAGGCTCGCCTCTTTCCTTTTCCGTGTTTTGTGTTTTATGGTTTATTGTCCAGGATGTCCGATTTTGAAGCCTCAGTGCTTCGCGGTTTTGCCCTCTATCCACAAGAGCTTTCAAATCCTCACTTCATTTGGGAATCCGATATCCTAAATCTTATCAGACTAACGTTGATCTTTAGCATCATATTCATAAACGGGCTTAAGGATTTACGTAAGAACCCTTACGTAAAACATGTGGAGGACAATGTTTAATTCTAGTATGGGGGGATCTTCGATTTGATTGTGCCTGCAGCCGTTGTTTTTACGTAATCCCGTTTTTACCACCAAAATTTTAAAAAAAATTTAAAAATTTAAAAATTTTGTCATAATTTTGACATTCTTGCTGGGTAGAATAAGAATAAATTTTGACACCGATCGAGCGTGTTGAGCTCTAGCTTGTTCCTTAACTTTTTGGCTAAGCGTTCGCGAATATTCAGGAAGAACGAAAAATGATAGAGTTAAGTATGAGTTGGATGCTAAACAAGGATTATTTGGAAATCTTAAGAGCTCATGTATGTAATTTGTGGCATTTGTCTCCATAGAACTTCTACCGGATTAAAATAACGTCTATCTTTGGAGAGATTAAACCAAATCAACAATTTTAATGTATGTAAAAATATAAAAACTTTAGCCTTAGTTCAAATTTATACTTAAATTTTTCAAAAAAGAAGTTTGAATGTTAAAAAAAATGATGTTGAAAAATAAATAATATAATAAATATGAACTGTGGGCTGATAAAAGTTTGTTGTATCTTGCCGGCTCACAACCGAATTTGGTTTACAGACCTTCTAAACAGCCCATAATAAGAATAAAAATCCGAGACTGATAAAAGTTTGCTGCATCTTGCCTGCTCACAACCGATGTTGCAGCCTTCTAAAAGGTCGAGGGGTTACTATTGCAATCGAAGTTTAAATAGTAATGTGAATTAATAAATAGATCTCTTTTCGTAAAATTTAAATATCTTTTGAAAACTTTTGACTATTCTATTTATAAGCTATGAAACATTCGGAAACCTGAGAGATTTTTGAAACTAAGGACCATGATCCGATACTAGTCTTTGTGGGGTGTCAAAAGCCTGGTCACTTAGCCGCAAGGTTAGGATGTGCCGAGACGAAAGTCGCTACATGGGATGATCTCGCCTTCAAACTCATTATTCTTAGGTGGAACGTAAAGCATAGTATTTTGCAAAATGTTTGATCCAGGTTATAATCAAAATGGCACATTCACGTTAAGTAAATATAATAAAGTCGAAGTGAAAAGTTCACAAAGTTGAAAGTATATAGTGTTAAGCACTCCTGACTGATATTTAACTGTGATTTCGTTTAAGCTTGGTTTGGAGCCAGTAAAAATCAGACGATGGATTTAGCCTTTTTGGGGGGATTCTCCGGATCGAAATGGCAATCCTTGTTCTATGATTCCCTAAAAGTTAAAGAAAATAACGAAAGTCAATAAGTTGTTAGTTGCTTATAAAGAAAAGTACAAAAAAACTGAGAAAAATGAAAAATAACAAAAATAATGTGTATGTAATAAGTGTATACATTTAAAATGGTAAAAATGGGGCTTTTTTTTCCAAAATTATGAGTCTTATTCTCTGATGAACACTTAGCACCTTTTCGTGGTTAATTAGTCGAGGGGGATCGAGATTCTTAGTTTTCTAATAGCTTACTTCATAGCATTACGTGAGGACACGAAAATATCTTAGTATGGGGGATTTTGGTATGTGTGTAATTACCCATACCTTTTATCTAATAAAATGACCCTAAACGACCAAAAACACACATAAAATGCCATAAATATGCTTGTTTTTGTGTTTGTACTGTGCAGGTACCGGATATTCACTAAAGGACAAAAAATGAAGCCAAACCGGACAAAACCGAGAGCGGATTTGAAAAGAGCATGAAAACCCGAGGCCAAAGGTACAAAAGGGTTGAAAACGGAGCTAAAACGGACATTTTCGGAACGACTCGACAACGTTTGTGCATTTAATAAAGTCAAGACGAAGTCAAAGTCAACCCCGGGATATGGCGTTGGAAAGGGCATCGAAAACCAAACCCGAAAACCTAAAATGCTAAAAGTGGGCCCACACGTACCCACCTAGTGGGCCCGGGTCAGCTCACTTATATAAACTTTATATAAAACCCGGCCCAATTTCCCTTTTTAATTATAAACCCGCTGGCTTAAATTCAATCCTAGCCCAACACAATACAACCCAAACCCCCTTTAACACTGTTAACCCTAAACCTCATATATCCTTACACCGTTAGTCCTTCAAGGACCAACATTGTTAGTCCTTGGGGACTAACTATGCAAACCACAACCTAACTTCAGGGACCAATATTGCAGGATACAGGGATGATCTTTGCAACAATACAATATAGGTTGAGGGACCATTAGTGCCAACTCCCCTAACTTCTATCCAGTTAAATCATCACTGTACATCTCTCCCATTTTTCCTACCCCTCCATTCTTGACACTATTCACTCACCACCACAACCTGCCAAATCCTCACCCCATTCTAAACCTATCACTGTCACCACCTCACCCCACCTCACTAACCTACAAAGAACACCATGGCAATCCTACACACTTTTATTAGACGAATGCAATCAAAGGCTAAGATCAGCTGGCTTGGTGACCAAGAAAAAATAGAGGGTCAAGATTAAGGGTTTGATCCCTCTCAACAAAAGCACAACAAAACACAACTCCTCAGCCAAAAAAGAAGAAAAAGAACAAGAGAATGTGTGAGAGGAGTAGTTGTAGTTTTTAAGTTATGTTTTTAATGTCTTTAAAATTCTGTTGTTTTTAAATTTTGAAGCCTTGTAAACTTCTTCTGTTTGAATGAAATCTAAGTTATGCAAAATTTGTCATTGTCTTTTTTAAACAGCTTATTGTCTAGCCTATATCTTGTTTGAAATTTTTGTTGTGTTTAGCTTCTCTATCATTATATCAACACAACAAATTTCAAACAAGAAATAAGCTAGAACAATTTAAGCAGTTTAAAAAGACAATGACAAATTTTGCATAAACTTAGATTTCATTCAAACAGAAGAAGTTTACAAGGCTTCAAAATTTAAAAACAACAGAATTTTAAAGACATTAAAAACATAACTTAAAAACTACAACTACTCCTCCCTACATTCTCTGTCTTTTTCTTCTTTTATAGGCTGAGGAGATGCGTTTGTTGTGCTTTTGCTGTGAGAGGAATCAAACCCTTAATCTTGACCCTCCATTTTTTCTTGGTCACCAAGCCAGCTGATCTTAGCCTTTGATTGCATTTGTCTAATAAAAGTGTGTAGGATTGCCATGGTGGTCTTGTAGGTTTAGTGAGGTGGGGTAGGTGTGACAGTGATAGGATTAGAATGGGGTGAGGAATTTGGCAGGTTGTGGAGTAGTGAATAGTGTCAAGATGGAGGGGTAGGAAAAATGGGAGAGTATGTACAGTGATGATTAACTGGATAAAAGTTAGGGGAGTTTGGCACTAATGGTCCCTCAACCTATATTGTATTGTTGCAAAGATCATCCCTGTATCCTGCAATATTGGTCCCTGAGGTTATGTTGTGGTTTGCATAGTTAGTCCCCAAGGACTAACAATGTTGGTCCTTGAAGGACTAACGGTGTAAGGATATATGGGGTTTAGGGTTAACAGTGTTAAAGGGGGTTTGGGTTGTATTGTGTTGGCTAGGATTGAATTTAAGCCAGGCGGTTTATAATTAAAAGGAAATTAGGCCGGGTTTATAAAAGTTTAATAAAAGGTGAGATTTGACCCGGGCCCACTAGTGGGTACGTGAGGCCCACTTTTAGCATTTTAGGGTTTCGGTTTGTTTTCGAGCCGCTTTCCAACGCCATATCCCGGGGTTGACTTTGACTTCGTCTTGACTTTAGGCTTAGACATATATTAAAATGAGTAAGGGTCGGTCCGACCCATATAAGTGGTGTCGGGCCGGCCCAATAAAAGAAGAAGGAATCGTTGGACTTGAATCTTCGTGCTCTTTCAAAAGCGTGCTCGGTTTTGTCCGTTTTGGCTTCATTTTTGTCCTTTATTGAATATCAGTTACCTGCACATCATAAATCACAAAACATACAAATATAATGTATTTTTGGTACGTTTTGGTCATTTTAGCTCGTTTTTAAAGGTAAAAGGTATGTGTAATTAAGCACATACCAAAATCCCCCATACTAAAGTATTGCCGTGTCCTCATGCAATGCTATGAAGTAAGCACTTAGAAAACTAAGAATCTCGATCCCCCTCGACTAATTACCACGAAAAGTAGCTAAGTGTTCATCGAGGGGAATTAAAGAAATCAATAGCTTCGACAAGCCCCGTTTTTATCATTTTTAAATATTTATACTAACTACCACTAATATTTTTGTATTTTTTCTTTTTTCTCATTTTTTTTTGTACTTTTCATATTAAGCAACTAACTAACTTATTTGATTTTCATGGGGGATCATAGAACAAGATGCATTTCGATTCGAGAATGCCCCCAAAAGGATAAAATCATCGTTCTCGACTTTTCACCTATCCCAAACCAAGCGTAAAACGAAATCACTGTTAATTATGAGTTAAGATGCTAACACTACTCATATTTGCAACTTGTAAACTTTTCACTCCCGACAATTATTATATCTTAAGTGTATGTGCTATTTTGAATTTCAACTTTGGATCAATGTTTTGCAAAATTCTATGTTTCACGTTCCACCCGAGAATAATGAGTTTGAAGGCGAGATCATCCCATGTAGCGACTTTCGTCTCGGCACATCCCAACCTTGCGGCTAAGTGACCAGGCTTTTGACACCCCACAGAGACTAGTATCGGGACTCACGGACCTTAGGTTTCAAAGACTCTCAGGTTTCTTGTATATACATAGCTTATAAAATAGAATAGCCAAAGTTCAAAAGCATATTTGAATTTAACAAAAAGAGATCTATTTATTAATTCACACTTAAATATTAAACACTTATGCAATTGTAACCCTTGACCTTTTAGAAGGCTGCAACATCGGTTGTGAGCCGGCAAGATGCAGCAAACTTTTATCAGTCTCGGATTTTTATTCTTACTATGGGCTTTCTTTAGAAGGCTGTAACATCGGTTGTGAGCCGGCAAGATACAGCAAACTTTTATCAGCCCACAATTTATATTTATTAATTTATTTATATTTTAGTTTAAAACGTCTTTTTGAAAAATTCTAGTATAAATTTGAACTAAGGCTAAAGTTTTTGCTATATACTACATAAAAATTATTGATTTAAGTTTAATCTCCAAAAGTAGCACGTATATTAATCAGGTTAAGAGCTTATGGGAGAAAAAGCGACAAATTACACACATGAGCTCTTAAGATTTCCAAATAATCCTTGTTTAGCATCCAACTCATACTTAACTCTATCATTTTTCGTTCTTCGCGAATATTCGCGAACGCTTAGTCTAAAAGTTAAGGAACAAGCTAGAGCTCAACACGCTCGATCGAGTCAAAATTTATTCTTATTCTACCCAGCAGGAAAGTCAAAATTATGACAAAACACTTATTTTATTTTTGAAAATTTTTAAATTTTTTCATTTTTTTGAAATTTTGGTGGTAAAAACGGGATTACGTGAAAACAACGGCTGCAGGCACAATCAAATCGAAGATCCCCCCCATACTAGAATGAAACATTGTCCTCAATGTTTTAAGAAGGGTCTCTACGTAAATCCTAAGCCGTTTATTAAGTATGCTTAAAGATAAACGTTAGTCGATAAGATTAGGATATTGGATTCCCAAATGAAGCTGAGGATTTGAAGCTCTTGTGATCGAAGGACAAAACCGCGAGCACGAGAGGCTTCAGAATCCGGGCAATCCTGGATAATACAACACAAAACACAAAACACGGATAATAGAAAAAGCGAGTCTCCGCACAACAACAAAAACACTTATTAGCAAATAGAAAGAAGATAGAATGGATAAGCATGGGTTGCCACCCACGAAGCGCCTTGTTTTTGTTAACCGAGTCACAAGCTCGACTCGACCCCGAATTCATTGGTCCATGGGGGAGCAAGTGGAAGATAAAATCTCCATCGGACTTTCATTCAAGTGGTTTGGATAAACATTGAATTTCATGAAAGTTCCACTCTGATGAGATACACCCGGCATAAAAGAATGATAAATGGAGATGCCGGGGTCAAAAATGGTATCTTCATTCCCATAGGAGAGAAGATATGGTGGAGCAACTGGATACATGAGAAATGGAAGAAAGATCCATACAATATAAGCGAAGAGAGGTTCACTTAAAAGTATGAAATCCAGATCCAGGTCAAGGGTGGGATGGGTGGGCAAAACATTAGGCACATGAACTCTTGGTTCTCTTGTTGGGAGAATATCCTCCACCACATCCATAGTAAGATTGCCCAGCTCGGGCTCAATCTTAAAGCAGAAATGATCATACTCCGGTGGAGATATGATGTGAGCAAGTTCATCGGCGAACTCCTCATGATAAAAATCACTCCTATCGGCAGGAGGAATTGGATTGATCGAAAGATCAAAGATGAACGAATCATATTGAGAAAAATCAGCATGAGTAGTGGTACTGCCACTACTCTTTTCTTTAATATGATCGTCATAGAAGGCTTCATAATCCGGAAGAGAATAATCAGAACGGGTAGTGGTACTGCCACTACTATTCTCTTCCAAATCAAAGCAGAAAGTTTCAGATTCGGGTGAAGAATTATCAAAAGTGTTAGTCTCCTCCAAGAAAAGGTTAAGAGATGTGGAGGAAGACTTGGTCATAACATCGGAAGATGGAGCAGGATTATCTTTTAATGCTTCGATGTTAGCAATAAGAAGATTGACATTCAACAATTTTTCACGAAGGATATCGTCTTTGATTGTTAGAAGAATATCGGTATCAATCCCTCCAACTTCCGGGATAACAATCTCCACCGCCTCTGAGCTGACGATCTCAGCATCGGGAGGTGATGCATCGACATAATCGATGTTTTCATAAGAATCGTCCTCACTCGAAGAAATATCATTGTTGGAATCGATGATAGTCTCAGAATGTTCTTTGAAAGCTTCAAGAGGGGTAGGATTGTTACAAAAAGGCACATCACACACACTGTCAGGAATACCCTCTGACTCACTTGGGATCGGGACAAGGTTCTCAACACTAGACTTTATTACTTCGTCCGATTCCGTTGCCGGAATTGTGTCAAGATGCTCGTCCCCCATACTTAGAGAGTTAACGGGCTCCTTGGTTGGTAAGACGGGTGCGATTGCAATGGTATAGTCCTCGTCATCATCATAGCAAATGGGAATCTTCCAATATCGATCTTTAGCCGCTTGCTCTTCCGCAATTCGCTTTTCTTCTTCCTTCTTTTGCATATATTGACCAACCATATCACATATGGATGTCATTTGCTCCATAAGCTTGTTTTGAGAATTGAGAAAGTCATTTTGAGCATTGAAGATTGGATGATTGACGGTATATTGCGGGGGTTGAAATTGGTCAAAACCAAAAGAATTATAATCATAGCAAGAATTTTGCTCATGATAATAGTCTTCATTCATTGGTTGACATTGGTAAGTTTCATGAGGTCCCCCACAATTTTCACAACAAGGATATTGTTGTGGAAAACCATGAAAATTTTGCGGGAAATTAAAGTCTTGATTGTAACCCGGTTCCGGATAGATAAACGGAACTTGAGGTGTACAATAGTGACCATAACGAGCATCGTTCCCGCAAAATTCACAAGAGTACATAGGAGGTTGTGGAGGTGGGTTGAAAACGTTAGGAGAATCATCAACAAAGTTAGGTTTAGAATCATAAGTGAATGAATTCTCATCTCCGGTACAAGATGTCGGTTGAACACTTGGCAAAGTCTGTGGGAACTCATTAACGGTTTGATTGTTGCATGGTTCCGGTTTAGAGATAATCGGAATTTGCGGTGGACAATTATAACCATAATGAGCACCTTTCCCACAAGACTTACAAGTGCATCGTTGACAAAAGATATCGTCTAACGAATCACCACACTCGTAACAACAATTGTGGTTAATTTGTGGAGGACTTTGTGAAGAATTTACACCGGGGCCTTGTTTGACAATGAATGGCTCTTGATTAACAAAGTTAGTACTGTCATTGGATGACTTGGAAGTGTCTTGGAAGTCTTGAAAAACTTCCTCCAATGTCTTTCGTATTAGAGCACATTGTCGACAATATAGACCATGAATCGGGTCTCCACAATCGAGACAAAAATTTTCAATTTTAAGGGGTCGTTGAGACGAGTCGGGTACGAGAACCAGAATCTTGTCTTCACGACTCTCTTTTGAACAACCACAGTCTTTAGTGTACAAATTTCCATAAGACGAACACTCTTTAATCGCGTAAAGGGGATTCAAACGACGATCGAGTGACGCCATAAGAATTAAACAATTGAGGGTTAAGAAAAGAATTAAATGGATAAGAAGAAAAAGAAGATTATTTTGGCTTTTCAAATTTTTTAAGCAACATATATCTTATTAACGGACAAAATGAGATAAGACAACTTAAACAATAATCAACTCGTTTCACGGTAGCTCTCTAAAAGATAAACGCACAAAGGAGCGGAGGAGCAGGAAAGCGCGAAGCTATTAAAAACATTCTCCTTTCGGGTCGTAGTTCCTCGGAACAACCCTTCTTATACCCCTCTTATAGTTTGTTTATCAATTAAAGATGAGCCGTATTTCACAAGTGACACAAAGGCAAGTTTTAAATATTTTGTTTAGGAACTTATTATGATAATGCTTCAGTTGAAAGCATTATTTTGATGGTGATTTTTATTGATAATTAAGGATATTGTTTTTATATTTTTGTTTTTTTTGGTTTGTTTTATACTAATACTAATAAAAGAAAATGAAAAATATTTTTGTGTTTTATATTTTTATAAATAAAAGAAAATATTCACAAACGGGAATTTTAACTTCACAAGGGAAGGGTCTTCAAACACTAATCGTCAAACAAACACGAAAATCGTTTCACAGCCTCCCCGACAGCGGCGCCAAAAATTGATTCTTACCTTTTACTATATATAAATATAAGTAAATATATAAATATATAAAACAAATAGGATAATATCAATGATAGTAGTATAGTTTTACCGAAAGTATCGGTTCGTTATCCACAAAGTTTAAAACCGGACCCGGGTCATTTTTCCCTAACGAGGCGTGAATGGAACATCGAAAGTCAGTTTGAATATCAATGCTTGAATGATCAAAGATTGAATTGGAATCTTAATTCTACTTAATAAAATGCAAAAACAAGTAAAAGAAAACCCTAAACAAAAGCAATTTAAGAAAAACGCGAAAACGGGAATTTAAACCTAAAACTACAGGATTAAAAACCTAATTAATACAATTTTAATCCTAAAGTGATTTTTTAACTTTTAATAAATCTTAAATGACTAAAAAGTAAGAATAAAGAAAACTAGATCAAAAACGGAGGTGTTTAGGGCTAAAATTGCGAAGAAAACGAGAACGGGATCGAATCCCGTTCTTTAAAAAAAAAAAAATCTTGCAAAAATGACCCTACGAAAGTTTTTCTATTTTTCCTAAGTGAAATATGATAAAATAAAATTTTCTAAAAAAGAAAAATATTTTTTTGATTTTTATTTAATTTATTATAATTAAAAAACAGTTTAAAAGAAAATAAATGATAAAAAGTATCAAACGATTATGAAAAATTCTGAAAAATTCAGGGAAATTGCATTATACTACAAAGGTTCTAAGAAAAATTTAAAACTGAAAATACGAGCTAAAAGTGGCTGAAGGCTTATTGGGCTGTTTGGGCTTATATATTTAAAGACACAAACTCATACCGGATGAGCTATTGTAGCACAGCGGCATGAGTTTGTGTGTGGGGGGGCTTTGAAAAAGGGGGAGGTCCAGGGTTCGAGCCTGGCCTCTCTCTTTTAAATTTAAAAAAAAACTTAAGGATGAGACAGAAATAAGCAATTTTTATAACTAACACTTTTTAAGAAAACTTAAAATAAGCTGGTAAAAAGCCACTAAAAGCTGACAGCATACTACTTTTAAACTAAGTGCAAATGGCTTAATCTTTTGGGCTTATAAGCACTAAATGAGCTAAGCTAGCACAAAATAAGCTAAAAAAAGAGAAAGGACAAATAAGCAAACTACAAACTACTCTACACCTAATAAGCACTCCTAAATATGAAATAAGCAAAAACCTAAACTATAATAAGCAACTAAGATAACAGACTTAACTTTTTTAACTAAGTCTTATATAACTAAACTGTTAAGCTACTAGAGGCAAATTAAGCTAAGGGAAATGAAAAATAAGCTAAGGAAGATAGTATACTAGACCTAATAAGCAAGTGTAAGTACAAAATAAGCAACAAAGGCAGAAAAAGGCAAATAAGCATATTGGCAAATAAAGGCAGACAAACAGCCTAAGGGACCACCTTTGGGCTTATTTTTAAGCACCAAAGTAGAAGATTATGGTAAAAAGGCGTATATAAGCTTAAAGTGTAGCTTAAGGGCTACCTAAAATAGCAAAGAATTGAAAATCATTTAAGCTATTTAAAAGGTAAAAGAAAAGTGCTGAGTCCACTCAGCAGCTGTTGACTTGTTTTTGAAAAGACAAAAGGGCTTAATTGCAGCCTAGGTTTTTAGCTAGTAAAAGGACTTAAAAAGCTGAAGTAAGCTACAACAGATGAAGTAAGGCACCTAATGAGCTTATAATCTAAAAATCAGAACTTAAAACTAATAAGACCTTATTTGACATATGAATTCTAACTAACCAAAGACAAGCAAAACTTAAGGTCAGAAATACAATACCAAATGAGACTTAAATATCAATGATCCTACTGCATTATGAGTGAAAACAAGTATGAAACAACACTCAAAAATCTAGTTAATAAAAGCTTGATCTAATGAACACTTAAATTCTACTTTCCAAACACATATTAAAGCAACTATTTTTCAAAACCTTATAAATAAATTTTAGCATATGAAAACTTAAAAGAACCAAACATTAGGCTTATTGAAATTTAGTTAGAGGTGACTGAAAACCCATGAGCAAGTTTTTACCCGTTTTGACCCATTTTGGGTCTTGTCCCAAACACCCCTTTAAAAGGGTTTTGCACACTTTTAAACTGTAAAAAGGAATTTTAAACTTGAACTGTGTATAACCAGGTTAACACTAAGTCATATGAACATAAACATACACTTTTTAACAAGAATTAAAAACCAAATAAAGCTAGAACACATGAACAGTTGTAAAAGACAATTTTTGTATAAACTTAAATTTTCATTAAAGCAATAAAGGTTTACAAGACTTGAAAAAGTTAAATGACGGAATGTAAATTAAACATAAAACATTAAAATTAAACTAAACTAAAAATTATACTAATCCTACTTAGATTTTTTCTTCTGTCTTCTTTTTTTCTTTTATATGCTGTGTGGTCTCTTCTCTTTGTGTTTGTTGTGCTAGCTTGCTGAGAGAGCTCAAAGCTTCATCCTGTCGCTTAATCCAACTTGGAGCCCAATCAATAAATCACAGCCATTGATTTCTTAGCTCTTTCCTTTGACGAATGGAGATGCTAGGGATTGCCAAGGTGTTTATGTCATTTAGTGAAGTGGGGTAGGTTTGGGGAGAGTTTTGGCTGTTTGTAAGAGGAAAAAGACAATTGAATAATGGGTTAGGGTATTGGCGGGAATTAGGGAAGATGTACATTGTTTTCTTTTTAACTAGATTGAAGTTTGAGGAGTTGGCACTAATGGTCCCTGAAGGTGTATACTTGTATTGCAAAGACAGTCCATGTGGGGGTGAAAGAGTTTAGGGTTTTGCCAGATTTAGTCCTCAAGGGTGTCTATAAGTATTGCACCACCAGTCCTTGTAGGACTAACGGTCTAGGGGTTAATGGGTCTTGTGGCTAACGAAGGTTAAAGAGGTTGGGCCTTATATAATTCTTTTGGGCCAGCAGGTTTATTGAAATAAAAGGATTGGGCTAGTTGGGCCGGTTGGACTTTTTTTTGGACTAAATGGAGGTTTTGTTTATATAAAGTGGGCTGATCCGGGCCCACTAGGTGGGTACGGGTGGGCCCACTTTTGACAATTTAGGTTTTCGGGTTCGGTTTTCGATGCCCTTTCCAAAGCCGTATCCCGGGGTTGACTTTGACTTCGTCTTGACTTCATTAAATGCACAAACGTTGTTGAGTCGATCCGGAAATGTTCATTTTAGCTCCGTTTTCAATCCTTTTGCACCTTTGGCCTCGGTTTTTCACGCTCTTTCCAAATCTGTGCTCAGTTTTGTCCGGTTTAGCTTCGTTTTTGTCCTTTAGTGAATATCCGGTACCTGCACAGTACAAACACAAAAACAAGCATATTTATGGCATTTTATGTGCGTTTTTGGTCGTTTAGGGTCAATTTATTAGGTAAAAGGTATGTGTAATTACACACATACCAAAATCCCCCATACTAAGACATTGTCGTGTCCTCACGCAATGCTATGAAGTAAGCACTTAGAAAACTAAGAATCTCGATCCCCCTCGACTAATAACCTCGAAAAGTAGCTAAGTGTTCATCGAGGAGAATTAAAGAAATCAATAGCTTCGACAAGCCCCGTTTTTACCATTTTTAAATATTTATACTAACTACCACTAATATTTTTGTATTTTTCCTTTTTTCTCATTTTTTTGTACTTTTCATATTAAGCAACTAACTAACTTATTTGACTTTCGTTATTTTCATTTGGGATCATAGAACAAGATGCATTTCGATCCGAGAATGCCCCAAAAAGGATAAATTCATCGTCCCTGACTTTTCACTATCCCAAACCAAGCTCAAAACGAAATCACCGCTAATTATGAGTTAAGATGCTAACACTACTCATATTTGCAACTTGTGAACTTTTCACTCCCGACAATTATTATACATTAGGTGAATGTGCTATTTATGAATTTCAACCATGGATCAACGTTTTGCAAAATTCTATGTTTCCATTTCCATCCGAAATAATCTTTTGAAGCGATATCATCCCATGTAACGACATTTGACATAATTCTTAGTATCTTGTATACACATTAGCTTTATAAAAGTCACAGACCATAGGTTTTTGTTGCCTCACAGAGACTAGTAACGACTCAGCGGACCTAAGTTTTCATAAACTCTTAGGTTCTTGTATACACAAGCTTATAAAATAGAATACAAATTTAAAAGCATATTTGAATTTAACAAAAAGAGATCTTTTATTTATTAATTCACACTTAATATTAAACATTTATGCAATTGTAACCCTCGACTTTTTAGAAGGCTGCAACATCGGTTGTGAGCCGGCAAGATACAACAAAAACCATTGTCGGTGCGGATGAATCTTACAGTTTTGTTGAGACCGACTTGAATTTGCTTTAGAAATTTGATGACAACTGCAGGGGTTTCATCCTTTGATCTCAAAAACTTAACCCACGTAAACTATGGGCTTTCTTTAGAAGGCTGCAACATCGGTTGTGAGCCGGCAAGATACATCAAACTTTTATCAGCCCACAGTTTATATTTATTATATTTTTCATCATCATTTTTTTTTGATATAGGGAAGATGTCTTTTTGAAAAATTCAAGTATAAATTTGAACTAAGGCTAAAGTTTTTGCTATATACTACATAAAAATTATGGATTTAAGTTTAATCTCCAAAAATAGCACGTATATTAATCAAGTTAGAAGCTTATGGAAGAAAAAGTGACAAATTACACACATGAGCTCTTAAGATTTCCAAATAATCCTTGTTTAGCATCCAACTCATACTTCCAAATAATCCTTGTTTAACATCCAACTCATACTTAACTCTATCATTTTTCGTTCTTCGCAACCCGCGAACGCTTAGTCTAAATGTTAAGGAACAAGTTAAAGCTCAACACGCTCGATCGAGTCAAAATTTATTCTTATTCTACCCAGCAGGAAAGTCAAAATTGTGACAAAACATTATATTTTTGAAATTTTGGTGATAAAAACGGGATTACATGAAAACAACGGCTGCAGGCACAATCAAATCAAAGATCCCCCATACTAGAATGAAACATTGTCCTCAACGTTTTAAGAAGGGTCTCTACGTAAATCCTAAGCCGTTTATGAATTATGCTAGAGATAAACGTTAGTCAATAAGATTAGGATATCGGATTCCCAAAATGAAGCTGAGGATTTGAAGCTCTTGTGATCGAAGGACAAAACCACGAGTACGAGAGGCTTCAGAATCCGGGCAATCCTGGACAATAAATCACAAAACACAAAACACGAATAATGGAAGAGGTGAGCCTCCTTACAACAACAAAAACATTTATTGGCAAATAGAAAGAAGATAAAATAGATAAGCATGGGTTGCCACCCACGAAGCACCTTGTTTTTGTTAACCGAGTCAGAAGCTTGACTCGACCCCGAATTCATTAGTCCATGGGGGAGCAAGTGGAAGATATAATCTCCATCGGACTTTTATTTTAGTGGTTTGGATAAACATTGAATTTCATGAAAGTTCCACTCTGATGAGATACACCCGGCAT
>BQNB010096246.1:0-25669 GCA_026074375.1 Tanacetum coccineum
GTATATAAAAACGCGTATAAAAACATGTATAAAAACATTTATAAAAATGTGTGTATAAAAACATGTATCAAACATTATAAAAACGTGTATAAATTTAAAGAAAATAATTAGAAAATATTTTTTTAAGAAAACAAAATTTTGAGTTAATTTTTAACGACCGTTAGTATAAAGGACTAACGTTGCAAGCGTTCGTTGACTAAATTGACTAACGTTGCCATATGACGTCATCATGGACTAACGTTACATGCTCAACAGTCACTCAATCCATACAATAGCTGGAATTCAAAAGTTTGTGTTACAATAGCAAAAAAATGACGCTACATACAATAGCAAAAAAAAGGACGCTACATACAATAGCAAAAAAGGACGCTACACACAATACCAAATGGCCTAGTGGTAAAGTCCTTAACTTTCAAACAAGAGGTCAAGGGTAAAAACCTCACTAGGTGTGTACATTTAGGGGTGGCCACGGAGGTTCACCTGCACCGACTCCGAGAAATCCAAAAGTGTAATCTCTCTAGGATTAGTCGGCTCGCAATGTTTAGTATGAAACCCAGGTAAAAAATAATAATAAGTGGCAAGTATAATAAATGGCAAGTATAATAAATTTTCAATCAATTAACCCTTTTTTACTCTCCGCATCCTTGCACATCTATAGGCTACCGGATAATAAATAAAAATTCGGTTTGTTACTAATTTAAAAAAAATCCTTTTCTTTGGGGTGAGTATCGATAAACAGGCGTCGTATTGATGCACATTCTCTATCGATGAACAATTTGTATTGATGAACAATTTGTATTGATACACAATTTGTATTGATGAACATTATGTCAGTATATTGACGAACACTATGTATTGATAAACATTAAAAAACTAATGAATATTGTGTATTGATGAACATAACAAACATTTTTTTGATGAACAATTACTTGAACAATTTTTTTCTCCACATTTTTTAATAATATTCTTTGTTGAATTTTCTTTAATGGACATGCTTTACTCGGATAAAAATTTGCATATTTAAAGTTTTGTTCATTATAATTTTGGGTTTTTTGATGTATTTTATAATTTCTAGTTTAAGTTTATATATTAACCGACTAACCTATCTAGACTAAATACTAACGAGCAGCGTACTCGATCGAATGTAGCTAGTTATATGGCAAGTATGGGTAGTTCGCAAGGAGCTATTAGAATCTATAGTAATTCTAAGGGTCTACATCTAATTAGCGAGGGGGGATTAACTTGAGAGGTTTTCACGATTTGTATTTTATCTAATGTAAAAATGTTCTTTGTCGTCAAGATAGTGGAAATAGTGTTAACCGCATTAATCCCACAATGTCTAATTTAGTTTATGTTTACTATTAGTGCAATAACTTCGTTGTTTAACTTCAATGACTCTTAAAATGATAAGGTTGGGTTGTCACCTACGCCCTATACTATAGTGCCTAACCTACATCTGTGGGCAACAAGCTCTGACAAGTTAAACCCGCTTCACAAGCTTGTGTTGTAAAGATGATATGGATGCTCAGAGTAGCTAGGGGATTATTATGATTTATCGACAGTTTTATTATGATTTATCGACAGGTAAATATCGGCATATTATAGTTTGATCTTCCAATAATACGCGTGTACTAACTTATATGCCTTGCTACTTCGGTCTAACCTAGGGTTTGGTCAACCACTAGTCCTAATAGGGATATTGGTAAGTCTATCTACGTAAGGTCGCCACCAACAAGAACCTTATAAGATTCGAATTATAAAGCAATAAGTGGTCTCCTAAGCTTGTATGATCTAGCAATAAAACCTAAGTTATAAGCATATAGACGAGCACTTTATGATAAACATAGCAAAACTATCAAAAATTTATAAACAACAAGAATCAAAGTAAACAATTAATTAAACATACATTGTATTCATAAAACGGCTAACACCAAAAGGTATTCCCATAATCTCAGTAGCAAGGACACAAGTAATAATCAAAGATTTGATAAACAAAATCAGTATGAACTCGAGAATACAAACCGATTGATGAATCATAAGTAAATGATATGAACTAGGTTCCCCCACTTGATCTTGATGATGGATGGTGATTTTGGTGTCTCTTGTACGAACTAGGGTTCTGGTCTTTAACAAATGTGTATAAAATTCGTGGCTAAATATCTCTATTTATAGTTTTTGTCCAGTCGCGCGATACAGCGTGTCGGCCAAAATGGATACCCCGTATCGGGCATTTATACCAATATGGTCCACTATTTGATACGTTGGGTCAACTATTATAAATCGGGCCTCTATACGTCGTATCCATTGAAGTGGAATAGGGCGTAATATCTTGGATACGGGCTTTAATCTTGGCGTAATGGAGTAGCTTAATACGGCGTATTCATATGAAATGGATACGCATATCCTTCCTTATTAGCAGAATCTAGATCTCATTGTTTTTATTCCAAAACTGCATCGTATTCTGTTCCTTTTCCATAATTTCTATGTAAAACCTAAATATTAAAAAGTAAGCAGTTAAGTACCAATATCTAGATATAATTATTGCATCTGAGCAATATAACAAAAATAAATGATATATAAAAAGTGTGCTTATCTATTTGGACTTATAAGTTTTTCATCAAACATTAGTACTTTTATTAATTGCAAAATCATTTATATTTTAATGAACACCTTTAAACTCTATAATCACAAAATTGTTTCATCGAGACATTTCATCAAACACATTATGAGTTTTTTCATGAACACATTATTTCTTTGAAATATATGAGAAAACTTTAGAAAAACAAAAAAGATGAAGAATTGATGTTAGTTTACCTCAAAAGAAGGATTTATTATAGTAATTTTGTTTTATCTCAAGTTGAATGAAACCTTAATTTTGATGAAATTTGAATTCCTGAAAATAGTTGTAATTTGTAGTGGTTGAAGGAATATATTATGAAATTAAATAGACAATGATACCTAATTTTGTTATTTTGAATTATCTTTTAAACTAAAATTTAGGTATTGATTTGAGTAAGTTGTGAAAGAGAAGAATAAGAAAAGATGAGATACATGAGAATTGAAAAGAGGATAAAAAGGACATGTGTTAGGCTAGTAATACTTTTTTAACTTTTTAAAAAGTGGCATTTTACCCTCTTTCTACAGGATCATGACCTTACGCATCTATCATAAGGTAACGCTGGGTATAAATGTTACCTGACCACCACCTTCACCTCAGTGTCACATTAGTTTTTCAACATACCATCTTACCATCACCTTTAAAGGTGTTGTGTCACCACCTAACCAAACACATAAAAATACCCCATTTAATAAAAACATACCCTACACACACACTTTTAAAAAAATATGCACCACGTTAGGTGGTCTGCACCATCAAACCAAGTCTTTTGTAAAGCCACCGCGTACAGAGGGTGGTTTGTGTGATGGGTGACCGCGTGTGAAGGGTGCCCACCGTGGGTGGTGAGGACCTCCATAACGATCGGTCTAATGAACTTAGGCAATAAGTACATACATTAATCTTAACCATTAATATATCAAAAAGGAAAATGAAATGCATGTCTAAAACATAGGCCTAAAATTAGATTTAAGCATGTGACTGGTTGATTTGAGATATTTATTGGTGAAGAATGGCGAGAGAGAAGAATTGCATGATACTTATCAAGAAATAAATGGTTTAGGTGTATTTTTGGATCTTTTTGTTAGGTTTGTTTATCACTACTCTATCAAATATATATAACTAAATCAAAATCAAAATTAGTTGAATAGCATTTCAGTATATAAATTGTATTTTATGGCAAATTTATGACCGAGTCTTTCGCATACAAGACTAGCCCACTTTAGGTCAACTACAAATTAAGGTATCTGAGTTCTCAATTTAACAATTAAGGTAACCAACTATCATTTTTATGCATTTATCACAACTTTTTACCCTCACTCTCGGTTGATATCTTGCGTGTCAGCTTCTTTTTTAAGGCATCTTCAATGCATTGACCTCAATATGGTCTAATACACTCTACATCATCATTCCGTAAGTTTATTAAAAACTCTCTACATTGCATTAGATTTTAAAAAAGACACATAAACTGTTAATTAAAAGTAGAAAAGGTGGGAAGTGAAACAGAACAGTACAACAAAGGGGCTGCTATTTGCATATATACACTATGTGTTCAGAGAACAACACATACTAAACTTTGAAGTCCCGCAATGGTATTTGATGACGTATAGTGTCAACCGGGCCGCACAATAAACAATAGGCCCAAGCCCAACACTCGAAAGGATCCAAAGTGGACAAGCAGCGACCGCTCCGCGAGAAGCATAACTGGCACACAACCGCAAGGTGCATGAGCCCCACAGCTCCGCAAGGATCATAATTCACACACAGCGGCGAGGAGCGCGAGCTCCATAGCCTACGCGACAAATGGTCACCCGTGACCAAGCCAAAAAGAGTAAGAGGCAGAGCATGGGGCATTGGGGAAGAACGTCAACGTTCCTAATAAGGATAACAAACGACGATAATGATAACCTAAGAAACTACCCTACAAAAAGGCGACACCATCACTGATGTTGACCTCACAGCAACAACCCTATTATCCATTGGGTAATAGGGTGAACCGCGCCCCATGACCCATGCATCCGACAGCGACACTCGCCTATATAAGAAGTCGTCCAAACACTTATAACGGTATGACTTCCGCTCCCATTACACACATACTACTTATAACCAATACTTACTCTCACACCCGATCTTAATCGCGGGATCCCCTCCCGTGGTAAGGCTAACGGTGCTATTTTTCTTAGCATGAAGTCTTCAATTCATATTTACTTAGTACAATTATTCCACCTACAATGAGCTCACAGCCCTTCTGTAAGCCCGCTACTCGTTCCTAGCCATACCACACTAATTTTGTATTAACAAGTTGGCGCCATCCGTGGGACCAAGCACAACTACGTCCCAAAAATCTCAAAAAAATGAGCCAACCGACAAATCAAGCCCAAACTCTAGCTAATTTTGCAGTTCGAAACACAGCCGGCAAGGGGAGGAAGCAAACACCCGGTAGTAATTTTGAGTGCCTCCCGCGGATAAGCTTCAAGAAATTTATGAAAAAACACTACAATGAGATCCTGCCAATCATGGCAGAAAAAGTTCACCAAGAAAAACTTCATGGCGTACAAACGCGCCTAACGTATGGCGAAAGCTCCCATTAAAACTCGCATACCCAACTCTTAGAGTCAGAATCGTGTGACAGAAAGAGGAAGCCCAAAATAAGGAGGCAAAGCCCTGTCACCGCGTCAGGAGGGACACGTTCCTCGCAGACCGCGAGCACATTCTCCAGGATAAAGCATGAAAGAGATAAACCAACCCGTCGAAGAAGCCCAGTGAGTGCCACAGTGTTCACCAAGCTAGGCCGATGTCGCACAACGACACAGGCACACGAGTAGAAAAAGGAGTACCAGCAGGTCGGTGGAAAACCCTAGCCAAAGGAAAAAAGATGCTATAGAGCTCATTCGAAGCTACGTCACATGCTCCAATGAACGTCAACGGGAAATTAAAGAAGAAGGGACGCCGCTGACCGCGCAAGTCGCAGGCCGCGCACTTGGGACCGAGAACGGTACCACTCAGAAAGTATCAGCTGACCGCGCAAGTCCAAGGCCACGCACTCGGGACCGAGAATGGTACCACTCAGAAAGTGATCATGATCAGGGGGGACACTGGAGTCCAAGAACCATAGGCCAAGCTATGAAGATGATTTATCCCAACCTTGGCTGTGTGAGGAAACTGATCCGTTTACAGCAAGAATTCAGAATTTTGAAGTCCCCAAAAGAACCCGTATGCCGCTCAACGTAAAAAGTATGGACGACACAAGGACCCAGACTGCTCACCTAACGATATTTCCAAAGCAGCGACAAAGATAGCGGTGGGTAATGCCCACCTGGTGTCACATGTTCAACTCCACACTCATCGGCTCCGCCAGAGTCTGGTTCGACAAACTCCCACCTGAATCCATCGATAACTATGAAATGTTTCAAAAAACATTCCTGGGGAACTACTCGCAACAAAAGAAGTACATAAAAGATCCTGTGAAAATCCATCATATCAAGCAAAGGGAGGGAGAGACAACGGAAGCCTTCATGGAAAGATTCAAGGCAGAAAGCATGCATGTCAGCGAAGCACCAAAATCCAGGAGGATATCAGGATTCATGCATGGTATTACCAACCCGGACTTAATCAAAAAAATAAATGACAACATTCCAAAGTCCGTGGACGAAATGACGAGTGTAACAATAGCCTTCCTAAGGGGAGAGGTAGCCGCTGCCAATCAATCAAAGAAAAAAGTACCGCCACGCACCACGAAACTAGCCACAGACCAAATTTTGACAAAAGACTCGAGTTCAAAAGCCAACATAAATCGAGTAGGCGGCAAGATCGTTTCACACCCCTTACGAAGACACCGAAAGAGATCATGGCAATGGAAATTGTAAAGTTCAAAGCACCGCCGCTATGACAGGCCCGTGGAAAACAGGAACAAGAACAAGTTCTTGCGAGTTTCACGGGGACAAAGGTCACAGCACAAACGAATGCATCCATTCTTAGAAAGCAGATAGAAGAGGCGGTCAAGTCGGGGCAGTTATCACACTTTGTTAAAGAAATAAAATAAAGAGGAAAAAGAGGTGAGCAGGCAAAAACCACAAAGAAAGGGGAAGCTCCTAACAAGGAAAAAGCTACGAAATATCATGGTCCAACATGGCAAAACAAATACAAGAGCAGAAAACCATCAGAACTTCTCCGCGGACAAGAAATTTAATTTTTTCACCTCTCAAAAGCTAATGGCAGACAAGAAACCCCAATTGTGGTTGACGCGGAAGTAGAAGGGCACCTTACCACCGTGTAACACCCCTAATTTTTGGGTAGCAACGGAATATCATGTATAATCGAGCGGCGTTTACTTATAGATCAATAGCAAAAAGATTATGTGAACGACCACTAAATGTGTCGTTTAAAAAGATACATTGGGTTTAACAAAATAACTTGTTATTACTATGCTCATGGCTTCAAAATTGCCCAACAATATAAATAAAGATTTTTGTTTATAAAATTGTCCCATAATGTAAAATCTTATTATTGACTCTTCAATTATTGACTTCCAATGTATCATGATCCTCCGTGCCTTATCGACTAAAAACATGCTTAAACGTCAACATAAAGTTGGTGAATTCATAGGTTTATGTGTGTAAATTGTAGGACCGCAAGATTTCTAAGTGTATGATTAAGCAACAAATGCAAATATCATAAAAGTAATTACTTTTTCCTAAGCTCAAGACACTAAAGCTCGACATGTATGAATGCAATAAATTGCCAATATTTGCCCGTGAATGATGTTCTATCCGCAACCTCCCAATCGACATGGATACATCGTTGGATCACCCCATGACACAGTGAGAGTTACTCACCTGGATGGGGATGTCAATCCCGAATAGATCTATTTATAACACTCGTGCTTACACATAGTAATTGACAGTTCATGATAATAGGCTTAGTGGGTTATCGCTACTTAGGCAAACACGTAATCATAGTATAAAATGTACACTTGCGTCCAATTTGTAAAACAAAGCATGTTCTCACCCTAAAGATGTAAATCATTTAAATAATTGTAAAACATGGGGCTATGAACTCACCTTAGTGAATTGTCCTCTGAAAATGATAAATATATCCAAGTAGAAGAATCACACTGTTAAATACCTAAGTAAATACGGCCAGCCTTAGTCTACAAGTTTAGGCTAAAGACTCAATGTATAACTACAATAAATTGCTAGTTTATATCTACTGTTATCGCTTGTGTGGTGGTGCAAATGTTTATTGTATTTGTATTCACTTGATGGCTCTTGGGAAGGAATACGATTTCACACGCTTTAGTATACGTATAAACGTTATTAATAAATATTCCTATTTATTAAGTCGTCGGTTAACTTGTATAACATCCGAATGTAATTCGTCTGGTATGCTAAGTGTTTATAAAATCACATTTGTTTATAAAATGCCCTAGGTTTTCCATAATTTCAAAACAGCCCCTAGGTTTATGGAATATATACTATTTTACTTTTTTTTGTTCTAAACTTTTAGGTTTCCCAAAAAAAACTTTTTATTACACATTTGGTCCTTTTATTTTAAAATCACAAAAGCCCGATTAGTTTCGAAAGTGGCCAATTAGGTTTTATAGGTTTAAATAAGCCATTTAACCCCATGTCTCAACTTTCAAATAAAGCCGGTGAGCTTATTTTGAGCTTATTGGGCTTATTGGACCCGAATGGTCCATTAAGCATTCTAAGGGTCCATTTAGGATTTAAAGAGCACACAAGCTCTCAATAAGCTCATGTAAACTTATTGGAACTGTTAAGGTTGAAAAATAAGCTCGGTGAGTTATTTGACGCTTATGGCTCGTTAGCTAATAACTCAACCCGAAAAGGTTTGTAAATGGATTTTATACCTATACCACTCATTTTCCAAAATCAATAAAGCACTTATAGGCCTGTTTCTTTTGCTCAGTCTTATTTATGAGCCATTAAGCTTGTGAATGGGCTGTTGGGTCCTATTAAGAGCTGACAGGGTTAGCTCGACGTTCAAGTTGGTCCAATATAGGTCCATTAGCTTTTCTAGGGTTATAGTAAGTTTACTAAATTACTTAAGCTCACAAATAAGCTGTCTAAGCTTATTTGTAGCTTATGGGCTTTTATTGGTCACGTAAATAGTACTACCAAGCCATTAGGGTTCATTTGGGTTTTCAAACATTCGTTAAGGTATCATAGGTACTAAACGAGTCAATTACGCACCTAGGTCTCTTGAATGCCCCTCCCCCCCCAGTGAGCTTATAATTAAGCATGGATAACACCAGGGCTGGGCTTATTGGGCCTGTTTGGTTTTGTACGTGGCTATTTGGGCTAGAAAGGCCCATTAGAAGCTTAATCCATGCGTGCTTGTTATATCACGAGTTTAAGAAGCCATCTATCCAACAATAAGCTCGAATGAGCTTATTGATAAGCTATGGGTCTCCACTATTGGGCCTGTTGGGCCAGTTGGGCTTAAGAAGCCCATTAGTGGTTCTTTTATCCATTTAGCAATACAAGAGTTTTGTTAAGACCTTATTTAGGTTACACAAATTGCCATTTAGTGTCTAAGCCATAAGCAACCCATCTTGGGGAGTATGTGTGACCTGTTTGTGGGTCTTTGGGCCCAACAGTAGACTTAAACGTCCATTGTGTACGTAGTTGGTTGGTGTATTATGGATAATTTGGTCATAGTACCCAAAACAATTTCGCTTCACTCTTATGGGTCGGTTTTACTAATGCAAAGTCAAATTAGTTGTGCATATTACATTCCCAAGTCAAAGCCATCGAGTTTTGTGGAAGGTTCCGTGTAGTTTGTAAAATTCGTGTGGTACGTGTGTTGATACGTTAGTTTCCATATCTTGTATGGAATCGGAAAACGTTTATTGTTTTAGCTCTTGCATAAGTTATATTTTGCACGTTTTATTCGTATTTTAGCAACCACGCCTAGTGATATTATACGTAGGCATATGCGTATACATAAGCATGCTTTGCCTTTTGCAAATAAAAGTCCGCATTTGCGTATTATGATATGTTAACGTGACATATATGCCTTAGTAAACAAGCAAACAATTATAGTAGAAGTGTATATGGTTGAATGCGACTTACAATGAGTCCTAGTGTATTGGTTGACGAGTTTTGGACGTGTAGAGTGTTAACCCAATGTATACCCGATTGAGACAACCCAATGACGCCAAAACCAGTGGCTAGTATACCCCTTATGCACTTTTCGTTATAGAAAACCTTTTTTTCACCTAAAGATCTTCCAAGCAGCGGCAAAGATAGAGCGACGGCCAATGCCCACCTGGTGTTACATGTTCAACTCCATACTCATCAGCTCCGCCAGAGTCTGGTTCGACAAACTCCCACCTGAATCCATCGATAACTATGAAATGTTACGAAAAACGTTCCTGGGAAACTACTCGCAACAAAAGAAGTACATAAAAGATCATGTGGAAATCCATCATATCAAGCAAAGGGGGGGGGAGAGACAACAAAATCCTTCATGGAAAGATTCAAGGCAGAAAGCATGCATGTCAGCGGAGGACCAAAATGCATGAGGATATCGGGATTCATGCACGGCATCACCAACTCGAACCTGATCAAAAAACTGAATGACAACATTCCAAAGTCCGTGGACGAAATGATGAGCGTGACAACAGCCTTCCTAAAAGGAGAGGTAGCCGCTGCCAATCAATCAAAGAAAAAAGTACCGTCGGCATGGAAGCACCACGAAACTAGACACAGACCAAATTTTGACAAAAGACTCGATTTTAAAAGCTAACATAAATCGAGTAGGTGGCAAGATCGTTTCACATCCCTCACAAAGACACCAAAAGATATCCTGGCAATAGAAACTGTAAAGTTCAAAGCACTGCCGCCTATAAGAGGCCCAGCGGAAAATAGGAACAAGAACAAGTTCTGCGAGTTTTACAGGGATAAAGGTCATAGCACAGACGAATGCATCTATCTTAGAAAGTAGATAGAAGAGGCGGTCAAGTCAGGGCAGTTATCACACTTGGTTAAAGAAATAAAACAAGGAGGAAAAAGAGGTGAGCAGGCAAAAACCGCAAAGAAATGGGAAGCTCCTAACAAGGAAAAAGCTACGGCAATCTTCATGGCCCAACCATGGCAACGAATAACAAGGCAGAAAACCACTTAGAGCTTCTCCGCGGACCAAGAAATTTCTTTTTCACCTCTCAGAAGCAATGGCGGACAAGAAACCCCAATTGTGGTTGAAGCGGAAGTAGAAGGGCACCTTATCCACCGCACGTATGTGGACATAGGGTCAGTCTCAAAAGTGTTGTACGAGCACTGCTTCAACAAGCTGCACCCAAAAATAAAAAATTAAACAATCCCAGCAACGACCCCTCTCATGGGATTCAATGGCGAAATATCCTGGTCGTTGGGGCAAATATCACTAACGGTGACTCTAAGAGATGGAGAGCACTCAACAAGCGCCCTGATGAACTTCATGGTCGTTAGATCCCCGTCACCATACAATGGTATCATCGGCCACCCAGATCTCAGAAAAATCCAAGCGGTCCCATCTACCGCTCACGGAATGCTAAAATTCCCAGTGGAAGGAGGAATAGTGACAATCTGCAGCAACACCATAGTACCAGCGGAATGCAGAATGGTGGTAGAAACACAAAATGCCCTTCCACCAAGAGAACTAGTAGCCACAAAAGAAATCAAAAAGCAATCCACCTAGAGTATCCGGAGTAAACCGTCACAATCGTCGGAAGCTTATCTGAAAAAGGAAGAATGGAACTCTGCAACCTGCTCAAAGATAACTTGGATATATTTGGCTGGAAACTGGCAGATATAACTGGCATTCCAAGATCCATAACGGAACACCACTTAAACATTCGCGAAGGATGCCAACCCATAAGGAAAAAAAGAAGGGGGTAAGCACCGACATGAATAAAGCAATCAAGGAGGAAGTCACCAAGTTAGTAGAAGCCAAAATCATGAGGGAAGTACACTACCACGACTAGCTCTTAAACCCAGTCATGGTAACGAAACACGACGGTAGCTGGAGGATGTGTGTGGACTTCACAAATTTAAACAAGACTTGCCCAAAAGACTGTTATCCCCTTTCGAAAATCGATTGGAAAGTCGAGTCTCTCTGCGAATATCCCTTCAAGTGTTTCTTAGATGCTTATAAGGGATATCACCAAATACAAATGGCAAAGGAATACGAGGAAAATATGGCCTTCCACACTAACCAAGGAGTCTTCTGCTACACAAAGATGTCGTTCGGCCTAAAGAACGTTGGAGCAACATACCAGCGACTCATAGATAAGGCATTCGAGAAACAGATTGGCAGGAACCTGGAAGTGTATGTAGACGACTTGGTAATAAAGAGCCACACAGAACATGAAATACTCAAGGACGTCGAAGAAACATTCCACAATCTGAGAAGGATAAACCTGAAACTCAATCCTAAAAAATGCACGTTTGGTGCGGAAGAAGGAGCGTTTTTGGGCCATATAGTCAGCATGCAAGGAATCAAAGCCTGTCCAAAAAAAGCGGAAGCAGTGATGAAGCTATAATCACCCCAAACGTTGAAAGAAGCTCAAAGCCTAAACGGAAAGTTAACGAGCTTAAACAGATTCTTATCCAAATCCGCGGAAAAGTCACTTCCCTTCTTTAAAACCCTCAAAAGGTGTGTAAAAAAGAGCGACTTCCAGTGGACACCAGAAGCAGAAAGAACATTCTAAAACATGAAAGAATGTATAGCGGAGCTGCCAATGGTAACCGTGCCAAAACCCAAAGAGGAGCTAATAATGTATCTCTGTGTAGCCAGGGAAGCAGTAAGCGCAATCCTTTTGACGGAAAGGGACTCACGGCAAGTACCAGTTTATTTCGTTAGTCGCGCCCTACAAACCCCAGAAATCAACTACAATTCAATGGAAAAACTAGTTTTAGCATTAGTGCACGCCACAAGGAGGCTGAGGAGATACTTCCAGGCGCACCCGGTGGTGGTGATTACGGACCAGCCTATTAAGCAGATCCAGTCACGCCCCAAAAACACGGGGAGAATGCTAAAATGGAAGTTCGAGCTAGAAGCTTTCAACATCACCTATAGGCCAAGAACATCAATCCGCGGCCAAATTTTAGTTGACTTTATCGCTGAAAGACTGGACGAGGAAGGACCATTAATGAAAGTACAACCTGAAGAGGCAACCCCCGAACCGTGGACCCTATTCACAAATAGGTCATCATGCCTAGAAGGTTCAGGAGCCGGACTTATCCTCACAAGTCCGAAAGGTGAGTAGTTCACTTATGCACTAAGGTTCCAGTTTGACGCATCCAATAACAAAGTGGAATACGAAGCTTTAATGGCTGGTTTGCGGATAGAAAAACAAATGGGTTTGAAAAACCTGGCAGCCAAAGTGGACTCGCACCTCGTAGTAAATCAAATCAATGGGTTATATAAAGCTAAGGAGCAAAGCATGACCCAGTACCTAGAAAAAACTAAAACATTGATCAACAGCTTCGAGATATTCTCAATTGAGCAGGTGTCGCAGAGCGAAAACAAAAAAGCAGACGCATTGAGCAAAATCACATCCACAAGCTTTACCCACCTCACCAAAGAAGAAAGTGAAATCCTTGTAGTAGTGGAAGAGGAAGGGCACTGCTGGATGACACCGCTGGTCGAATACCTTGCGGAGGGTACCCTAGCAGCGAAAATGAAGAAGGCACGCGCGTTAAAAATCAAAATAGGGCAGTATGCCATGATTAACCACGTCTTATACAGAAAGTCATTCCTAGAACCATGGTTGCGGTGCGTCGGTCCAACGTAGGCAGAATATGTGGTAAAAGAAATATATGATGGATCGTGCAGCATGTACTCTGGCCCAAGATATGTGGTGGAAAAAACAATTAGATTCGGATACTACTGGTCGACAATGCACAGAGACGCACGGAACATCATCAGGAAATGTGATGACTGTCAAACACACAGACTAGTTTCTAGAAACCCACAACAAAAGCTCACCCCAATAACTTCTTCGTAGCCATTTTACAAATAGGGAATCGACATCTCAGGCCCATTCCCAGAAGCACAAGGAAGGGTGAAGTTCTTGCTTATAGCCATTGATTACTTTACAAAGTGGATTGAAGCGAAGCCAGTGGCAATAATAACGGGAAGCTAGGTAAAGAAATTTATGTGGGACAACATCGTGTGCAGATTTGGGCTTCCTAGAGAAATCATATCTGACAACGGAAGCCAGTTCAAAGACAATCCATTCAAAGACTGGTGCGAAAAGCTCAATATCAGGCAAAGGTTCGCATCCGTTAAGCACCCTCAAACTAACGGCCAAATAGAAAGGGCAAACCGCAACCTAGGAGACGGAATAAAAGCTAGGCTGGGTAAAGACAATAGAAACTGGGTGGAGGAAGTACCGCACATGTTATGGGCATATCACACGATGATTAAAACAAGTAACAGAGACATCCCACTCCCCCTTACTTATGGTACTGAAGTCGTAATACCTGTCGAGATAAGGATGCCTTCAATAAGATGTGCGGAAGTGAACCAGGCTGAAAATGATAAAGAATTACTCCTGAACTTGGACATCCTTGAAGAAAGAAGAGAAAAGGAAGCGGTCCATGAGGCCAGAAACAAAGCCAAAATAGAAAAGTACTACAATGCAAAAGTCCATGGCACAAGCTTCTACCCAGGAGATTTTGTCTACCGTAGCAACAAAGAATGTCATGCCAAAGAAAGTAGAAAGCTGGACCCAAAGTGGGAAGGACCGTACGAAGTGGTAGAAGCACTCGAAAAGGGAGTGTACAAGCTAAGGAACGGAAGCGAAGACGTACTCCCGCGTACGTGGAATATCCAAGACTTGAAAAAGTGTTATCTTTAATTTTCCATCATGTAAGCACCCCTGCCAATGTAAAACCACACTAGCGGTTGGGGTAATTTTTATTTAATCTTATGTAATGACCTTTATGTTAAAATTATTAAATATCATGTGAAGCCTAGCTACCTTCACAACTTTTCCAAAAAAAAATTACTATATTTTACGCATACGGTAAAACGCGCACACATGCACATGACCACGGATGTCACGAGAACGAGTACTGCCCCATAATTAACTTTATTTGTTCAAAAAGCAAATAAGAATAAGTAACCTAAAAATCAGCTCAATAAACATAAGCGTATTGCAAGCCCAGTACAACAGCCAAACGGCCAAACAACATTCAACAAAGACTATTACAGAAAATAGCAATTTCATATAACAAAGTTTGCATGGTTACATGGCCACATTAGGCCGCATACAAAAAATAACAAGGCCAAAATACTAACTCCTAACATGCTAACGGCGCGGACCTATTAAATACAAGATCAGTAGGCAACCATAGGCAGCCGCACATGGATTACAAAAAAAAGAAACTTGTTAAAGGAGCTTCACAGGATAGTTTGCAATACGAAGCACCATAGTCAAAATGGGCTCAAATACTACAAACATCAAACGTCACCAGGCTTGTCTAGAATAGATGTATCAAATAGATCATCATGCGGCTAAATAACAGGAGGCAGATTGGTAGGCTCTCCATCATCGGTCATGACCAAGGTAGAGACATGATAATCCGCGACACCTACAGAAGAGTCATGAGGAGGAACGGAGCTAGAAGTCCCACCTAGAGCAGAGCTTAAGGGCGGACATAATCCCCTCCTCTTAGCAGACTAGCGAATGGCAGGGATGGCATCAGATAATAGCATCTCACGGTCTACAAAACCAAAATTGGAGTAGATGGGCACGATAACTTGATCAAGAGAAGGTTGGAACTGGGCAAACTCAGGAGTGGTATATGTATTACCTTGATCATCCTTCAAAGCAAGAGCATACATAATTAGTGCAAGGGGATAATATTTAAGACTCTCTAGCTCATCTAATAAGGGAAAAGACATACCCTCAAAGTCAAAAACCGCGGCAACATACTTCCCTTTAACTTTTGGATTGCAAGCCTCAATTTGAGCCAAAGATCTACCAGCCCTACCATGAACAACTCCAGCTTCTAAACCCTCTTGAATACTTTTATTAATGGCCATCGAAATATCCTTACCCAAGGCAGAACGGCATTCAAGGGAGCGCGCACACTTATGAACAGCCAAACGGAAACCGTGCCCAACAATCTATATCCAACCAGCGATGACGGTTAACATGTACTGATAAAGGTCATTGTCCATATCACGTCGCACATCAGCAATGCGAGAATCCAACTCCATAGCACGCTTCACAAAATGTCACTCCGTCGCATCTTGATGTGATACAAACTCCTCTCGCATCTTGCTTTTATCCACAACTTGACCCTTTAAACCATTACGTTCCAACTCCAAAGCGGAAACCTTCTCTAATAAACCAGCATTCTGAGCAGTCAAACTAGAAGCCTCACTAACTTTTATAACAACCGTCGCTTCTAAATCAGATACACACTTGTAGAGCTCATCCACCTCTGCAGCTTCAAACTTTGACTTCTCTAACTTAGCTTTCAACTCAGCAACCTCCGCATCCCTTTGCTGAACTGGTGTAACACTATTAGTGAACCTCTTCTCATACTTATCCCTTATCATAATTTCATGTTCGTAGCGCAAACACAATTCAAAAACCATGCAAATGTGCTGAGATGAGTTGATGTTAAAACTATTAAGAAACCCGGCGTCATGCTGATTGTGAAGCATGGCCCAATAGCCAGGGGGAGTAACATGATCAAGGAGATTCTGACAAGTAACAGGGTTGTCTAAACGAGCATTTTTAGTAACACTCTAGTTGGGAACGTAGACATTCAAAGCAGTAGCGGAGTCAATAGTCTGAGATTCGTAAAAGTCATCAGCAGAAGAACCCTGGCTTGGTGTAGCAGACAGAGTCTCGGTCTCAAACTCAGGATCATATAAGGGGTGACCATTACTCAAAGACTCAGCCACATGCACACTGGTACCAGCCTGTGTAGGATATTGGAAATCATAACACAATCGGATGACAAGTGGATTAGCCAAGTCTAAAGAGAGAACTTTCTAGTGAGAGAAAATGAACTTGTATTATGTAAATGACTAACCCACCTCTTCCATGGCATGGAAGAGGCATATATAGTTATAGCAAAAACCGGCCTTAAGGCCTTGGTAGTGGGCTTACATGTTGGATTTAATACCAGGCCCATTACCGAATGTTATAAATTAACTACTTAACTACGAGCAACAATAAACAGTAAAATACATGGGGTGACCGAGTCTTTTTCTAACATCTAAAAATCTCCCCCTAAGAGAGGTCACCCAAAAAAAATACTAAATTAAGCTCAGCAATCTTGATCTTGTGTTCAGCTCGTAGTCTTTGATTCTTCATGCTTTGATCTCTTTGTACATAATGTAATGATCTTTGAACTTAGTTCCTTTGACTTGTGTGATCTTTGAGCTTTCTTTGAGATCATCAGCCATAGTAAATCTCTTAATCATCCTTGTTGTAGTAATGCCTCTATGTGATGTTGTGACCTTCGGACCGGCATGCTCATACTTTTCTGGATCATGATAGCATGCATTAGAGTTGCGGAAGCTGTGTTGTAGGTCTTTCAGTTATTATGATGTCTTTGATTAGGAATATTAAGTGTGAGCATGGGGTTGTGAATTGACATGTCTCTTGCCAGTAGCTGCTATCGTTTGGGATTCCTACAAATATATGTTAGTAATAAACAAACGAAAGTGTCTTTGTTTACTTTTGTTGAATACGATTGCAAGAACCATGGTTCCCCGTTAATCAGTATAAATACTTCTTGTGATCAGGTAGAATTCCGAAGAATCTCTTTGACAGGGTTTTGCAGCTGCGCTAGCCGTTCTCAAACCGGAGCGTCTCAAAGTAGACAAGGCACAAAGTGAGTAAACTAGTGAATTAAGAACCCACTGATTAATGAGTAATTGATTTGAAAGTCAGTCGCATGTCACTCAAAAAAGAGTTTTTTTGTGACACATTAAAGGTTTTATAACATAAAATCAAATTTCATCAGAAACACATTAGTTTTGAAAGATATACATATTCAATGTGCTCAAAAATCAGTTGTTGAGCACATCGAGAGGTTTTCTAAAAACTATTCGTTAATTCACTGCCTAGAACAAGTTTGATTCATAAAGAATTACACCATTGTTGCTTTCCATTTATCACAAGTTTGATCCATAATGGATCTCACATGTCACCTACCAAGAGCTTGTTTGATGTTGGCTCTAGAAGGATTTCCATCTTCATTGTGAGTACTTTCGTATCACTTGGATGTTTTGGCAATACCACGAGGATAATGCGTAGGACTCTTAAGATCTTATTAGTTATCATAGTGTGTGATGAGTAAGTATAGTTTGTATTAGTGTCCTAACGAGATTTATAGATGATCTCATGGCTCTAGACTTTATAGTGCACTTTTTGGTTTTAGTAGACGGAGGCTGGAGCAGACTGCCACCTTTTTAATATCATCTAACTCGGAGTGAGAGAGATGATAAAAATGTATTGATCTCCGTAAAAAATGAAACAATAATCCTTTGAGGGATCTTGAGTGGCTAGGGAGGGTTGTGCAGCACATCATTGGGTCCATGATACTTGTCTTCAATGTCAGCAATCAACCATGTGATTCTGACAGCATATGTAGTGACCCGGTTTCTACCTAATGTTTAAGGAGGTCTTCTTTCTTTTCACCCTTTATCTTAACATTTCTTTTTCATTCTTTAACCCCTTCAGTGCTTACCGAGACTTCATTACTAGAACCTTGTTGGGTATATTCCAGTACTAGCTCCATCTCAGTCTACACTATTCCCTTATTCTCACATTACTCCTTTTGTAATCATACCTAAGGACTTCTACACTAACTAGTGGATTGTCCCTGGGTAGATCCCTTCAGATCTGGCAGGATCATGGGAACATGTGCCTATCCTTACCATCCTTATAACTCCAATAAAGTAAGTACAGGGTTGGTCTTTTGGTATAGTTCACTTTGCCATAAAACCAGTTGAAAAAAATCAATCAAGGTACTTGTGATATAGATATCAAACCCATTGTACCTTGATTGTTTTGATTATTTAGAAATACTCCCCCTCAACAAGTGCGTCGGTAATCAAAATTGTTTGGCACATGGAGGGAGGAGTACCTGTTGAAGTCTTAATAGATCACATTTTTATCAGATTTAATATTTAAATCACATTCTCTCCCCTGATCAAAAATTTCAAACCCTTTGAGATTTAGGATCTCAATGATTTAAATAAGTTAGAAAAATTTGGGAGAAAATGTGGTCTGATTAAATACAAGCCGATATTAAAACCTATATATGCTCCCCCTTAATTAATGAGGGATTTTGTTAGTGTCAGTTATGACGGGTATAAAAATAATTTGGAGTTTAAGGAGAAACTCATGAAAAATTCATAAACTGACACATAACACTGATTACTACACTACTATATAATGTATAAAGTTTACAATATAATACATAGGATATTGACCTTTTAACTGGAATGACGATATCATTCTGTTCTCTAAAGAAGCCTGTAGTCAATATCACGAACACGTCCACCAACAAAGCATTCCAGGTTTCGGTAGATCCTTCTTGTCTTCAGTAGCTTTTCAATAGCCGCTATGAACTCTTTGCTCCTTGTCACGTCCTTTTGAGTCCAGAATCGCGTATTCATACCCGGATTGAGTCACTTGACCTTAAATTCTTTGACTCTGTAATCCAGTGCTTCTAGAATGCGTGTCAACGTTCCATTACTGAACTTGTATATTTCATTGAACCGCATGATCTTTCGTTCATTGTTGTTGACCGAGAACACTACTGCTCGAGGAGACTCAATGATGGTATAATCATGCTTGAATTCGTAGCATGTAGCATCCCATCCTGGTTTAGTGAGGTTCAACTGCGTCTAGTAGCTTTCAATGCTGAGTTGAAGATCTTCAACTCGTTGTCGAATCACTAAGTTTTGGGTCCATAGCTTGACAGCAGTAGATAGCATCTGTTTGTCTGAACCAGGAAGATGATCGAGATGACCTTGCAGAAGAAGCAGATTCAGGTCTTCAAAGTCACTGGGATACAGGTTCTTGAAATCCTTTTCAGCTATCAGCTCTGCAGAGGACAATTTCGCTCAAGTAGTCATACCCGTATCTTAAGTAGGCTTTAATTCTGACGACACTGAGAATCAGCATGTGTGTTCTGACTTCTTTTTGACGTGACAGAGAATCATGTCTGTCAATATAGAACTTCTGTCGATTAAACCACCAGTGGGAGATGCCATATTTGGCACTTATATCATAGGTGCACACATCTTCAATCCACATCTGCTCTGGCACCAGCAGCCTTCATCTTGGAAATCGATAGTGCGAGACTGTTTCCCTTGCTGCCATATCTCAAATACTCCAAGTCTTTATTAAAGAAGAAATGTGTTTGAATAGTTTTATGACCTGGAAGACCACCGAGGGGCAGTGGTCTTTTGACAACGAATCTGACTTGGTCTCCTTCTGGATTTGTCCAGTCAACCTGATTTGTGAGCATCTTGTGACACTCCTCCATCTGGAACTGAAGGTGAATGACATCCGGGTAGAAAGCTTTAACAACTTCATAAGCCTGCCCTTTGAAATCTGCTTATGTAAGCTTGGTCTTGTTCATTTGTCGGCAGTACCAGTTCATGAAAGTCGTCATGTCTCAAGTCTTTGTAAGCAATGAGTTCTCAGCATGGGTTTCATAAGTTGAAACCAACGTAGAAGCCCAGTTGTTCTCTATAGATGACACATTGGAAGAAGGAATGAACCAAGCTGGTTCAGGAGTCGCTAATCTTTCCTCTTCAGGTAGTGGTTTCCACTAATCTTTTCTCGAGTAAGCTTTTGGTAGGTGATCATTCACGGAATCTTTATAATCAGACAAATGTATCTGCTCGTCAGGAATGGAATCATCTTGCATCAGAGAGTCTGTAAGAGATAGCTCTTGAGCCCAGAGATGCCAGCTGACTCATATCTAGTGTCAGATGTAGTCCAAGCCATAGATTGTGATGCTAAGGTTTTCGTCTTAGAAGAACTTGGAGCTTTACTGCCTTTTTGCTGAGCAAATCCAGATGTACCAGTGGATGGATGAGGGGGAGGTGGTGGCAACTGAGAAGACCCTGATGCTCTTGAAGTACCTAGAGCACCAGATGCGCCTGCTGGAGGAGGTGGAGGAGGTGGCTATGAAGGTGGAGACCCAGAAGGAGTTCTTGGTACGTCACGTCTCTGTCTTCTCTTTTTACGAGCTTCCTCCTGATCAGCTAGACGTTGATTTGAATAATCTAACTCTAATGAATTTTGCAGAGCCTCATACAAGTCATTGTGAACGACATAAGCCTTATAAGAGTTATCTTCAAACATCCATTATTGAAGAATTTCCTTCATATCAACAGTGGGCAGATCCCTAAAGAGAGCTCAAAGTAGAGCTTGCATTGCCTAGTCTACTGCATCAGTGACTATCTCATCTACTACTTGGCTCACCTTGTGGGGGATATTGAGATTCTCCAAGTTGTATAGCCGAGTCCCTTGTTTGTATAACCTTTCCTCCATGGCTAAGTTGTTTTGTATCAGATCTGCCATATGTTGTTCGAGTTCACCTATGCGCTTCACTAAAATTGGATCTGCGGTGCATTGTTGTGGTTAAGGTGGTGGTGGTAGAAGAGTGGTTATTGTTGTCGTGATTGTTGAGATTGTTGCTATTGATGTTAGGAGAGGAGAGTTAGATTGTGACTTTGTAAGATCAATAACCAGAGTGGTCATTGGAGGAACCGAGGAGGTGTCTTGATGAATGGGGACCGAAACCATTAACTGAACCTCTGCTTCAGCATTGGTTTTCCCTGGCTCTTCTTCCTGTGGCTTCTCCATAAAGAACTGATCAGTATGTAACACCCCCCAAAAATCAGGACAACGCAGCGGAATGGTAACATTTGGGGTGCTACTTCAGGGCACAAAACACAAGTCACGGAAAACGACCTCAAAAGAGACGTTTTAAGATAAATTTCACATTTGGTAAATTCCTCATCTATTTGCTCAGGTTTTTGTTGAGTTCAAGCATCAGTGGCCTCCAAGTCTATGTGTTTAAGGTTTGGTCCAGCAGGAACCACATGACTTGATTGAGGTTGAGATTCTGTAGCATCACCAGGGTTTGATTCAGCCTGGTCTTCATCTTGATCACCAAGGTTTGATCAAGTCTGGCCTTCATCTTTATTAACAGGGTCTGGTTTAGCCTGGCCTTCATCTTGATCTCCAATATTGATCTTAGGCACTTCGTTATCAGATTCTGTTACACTGTCGGTCAGAGCTAGTTCCGCATCCAGGGAAGGAGATTCAGCATGTCCAAAGGCCTCAGTGGGCATAGGAGTGCGAATCTGAAAGATAAATTGATCTGCAGGGCTCTACTTCTTTGGAGTCTAAAGGGTGAGAAGATCGTAAGCAACTTGTTCATCAACGACCTTCTCTTTTCCCTTTCCTTGTACATTTAGAAGCGGTTGAATTCTCCCAGAGTCGGGTTCCCTAAGTACAACTAGACGAGCTGGTCCCTGAGTTCGTTCCCCTTGTTCCTTAAGGCTTAGTTCTAGAGCCCGTTGAAGGTTTGCTCCTTCTTCATTATAGATAGGTTCCTCAACCCGAACACCTTCATCACTAGGTTCACCAATCAACTTGAGAGAGGGCTCTTTGGTACGCGCTTCTTTGTCACCTTACTCGCTTTAGATCGTTTGGCGGGAGATGGTACATCAGATGTCTACTTGACCAGTTTACGCTTTTTACCTTGATCTTTCTGGGAGGGTTCAGTTGGTGTCGGTGTTGGTTTGGATGGTTGAGATGAAGTGGGCTTGGGTGTCTTGTCATCTGTCTTATCGTGTTCTTCATCCAGATAACATTGATACTCAGCGACATGCTCCTGATATCCATTGTAGTATGGTGCTCTTTTAATTGTATCAGTAAGAAGAGTATCAGGTATCGGCATACCGAATATTTCCCTGCCATCCTTTCCAACGTACCTAACGTTTGGAATAAGCAGATGAGCGGTCTTCTTCTTTCCACGAGAGGCTGTAGTAAGATTCTTCCTGTCAGTGAGGAAGGTTTGTATGGATTGAACAAACTCTTCCCAATCCTTTCAGCATAGTCGATGTTGGAGGGATGAATGATACCCCAAAGAATCTGAAGCACAGGATGTCTTGGCCTGTCATATCCAGCAGTTTTGCCTGTAAGGCACATATTGATCATCGACAAGATGGCTCTCCATGGTTAGATGTCATAAATTTGAAAACACTCTCCCCCTCAATCAATGACCCGTTTTCTATTTAAAGAGTTGTAGTCGTTGATTGAGTGTCAAATTTTGAAAAAATTCAAGTCCGATTGATTTTCAAACAACATTTTCCACCGTTGGTAACACAAATAATTTTCTGAAGAATCATAGACGAAAAATCATTTGGTTAAAGAAAGAAGACTTCTCTTCTATATCAAGAAATAATGCACTGAAACGTACATTAGATCGAGGGTGCACGGATATAAAGTAATCCATGCCCGGGAGAAATTAATCACCCGTTGTCAGGAACAACCGTCTTTTTGGCGACATGCGTTCCTCAATTTGAAAAGCAGGCTGCAGTCTGAAATAACTGCAAGCCATAAAGACATGTTTTGAAAAGTTTGAACTTCCGTTCGAGCTTCATTTAAAGACCCGTGTCATTATTGAATGACATTTCTAGGTCCGTAAATGTTATCGATAAACAGAAGACATGTCTTGAAAAACTATTTTTGGTATTTTCTATTTTCTGATTTTTTATGGTTTTGTAGGTTTTATATTTTTGTATTTTCTTTTTGGTTTTTAATATGTACATATTTACATAGGATATAGGAGGACCATCCTTTACTCCTCTTCACCTTCCTGAAGACGTATAAGGGTTTCCGGAGACATACTCTTCATACCAAGTCGCGGGAGTAGAAATTCGAACCGCTCTCTTGGTAATGCTTTGGTGAAGATGTCCGCGAGCTGATAATCCGTCGTCACGAAGTATAATTCAACCACGCCTTTCTCAACCTGCTCTCGAATGAAATGGTGTCGTATATCAATGTGCTTGGATCGGGAGTGCTGGACATTATTGCAGCAGAGAGCAATAGCACTGCGATTGTCACAATACAGGGGAATCTTATTGAAGGCAAAGCCATAGTCTGTAAGTTGTGACCTCATCCAAAGTATCTGAGCACAACATCCAGACATGGCAATGTATTCAGCCTCTGTAGTTGAGATCGCAGTGCTCTTCTGTTTCTTTGATGACCAGCTAACTAATTTATCTCCAAGGAACTGAGCACTTCCTGACGTACTTCTTCGTGTGTCTTGACAACCTGCATGGTCCGCATCTGCATAGGCCGTTAGTGCCATAGCGGTGTCTTTCGGATACCAAAGAACCCAATTAATGGTTCCTCTAAGATACCGAAAGACCCGTTTAAGTGCTTCAAGGTGCTTTTTGGTAGGCGAAGCCTGATATCTAGCACATATGCATACAGCGAATACATGGTCGGGTCTGTTGGCAGTGAGGTACATTAAAGAGCCGACCATACTACGAAATCGAGTCTGGTCAACTGGAATCCCTAAGGGGTCTTCATCCAGTTTAAGTCGATCCGCCATGGGTGTATCAACAGGGTCACACAAATCCATCTCAAATTTCTTTAAGATTTCGAGAGCAAATTTTGATTGATTAATAAAGATGCATCTGGGACTTTAAGAAACTTGTAATCCTAAGAAAAAAGACATTTGTCCCATCATTGACATTTGAAATTTTGAAATCATCTCATTGGAAAATATGTCACACGCTTTAGGGTCGGTCGAGGCAAATATGATATTATCTACATATATCTGAACAAGAAGAATATGTTTGCCTGTTTTCTGAGTGAATAATGTCGGATCAACTGCACCCTTGGAAAATTTGTTGTCCAGAAGAAATCATAACAAGGTGTCATACCATGCCCGAGGAGCTTGCTTTAAACCATACAAAGCCTTCTTCAGACGATAAACATGTGTTGGATGGTCTGGATCAACGAGACATCCTCCTTTAGTTCCCCATTAAGGAATGAAGTCTTGACATCCATTTGATAGATGGTTATGTTTTTACTGGCTGCATTGGCGATGGAGATTCGTATAGCCTCGATGCGTGCCACCGATGAAAAGGATTCCTCGAAATCAATTCCCTCCTCTTGTCGATATCCCTTGGCCACCAACCTTGCCTTGTTTTTTAGAACATCACCATACTCATCAAGCTTAACTTTGTAAATCCATTTGAGAGCTATAATCATGACACAGTCGGGTCGTGGTAGTAATTCCCATACTTGAAGTTGATCAAATTCGTGAATCTTATCTTGCATGGCTTGAAACCAGCAGTCTTCGGTAATGGTAGATTTGAAGTTCTTTGGTTCGACTTTTGACAGTACAGAGTTATAAAAGCACCACAAGGCATCAGTTGCAAGTTGTTTTCTGGTTGATACCGGTCGAGAGGGATTGCGAATGACATTGTCAAGCTGGTGATCCTTGCTCCATTTCCCGAGATGAGGGTGTGGTTGAGTGACATGAGTTGATTCCGTGGAACTAACATCCCCGGATGATGATGATTCAAAAATAGGTTCCGAAGCAAACACATTAATGAAGGGATTATTGTCAACAGGAGCAAAAGGATTATCTTCAATGATAGTAGATCCAGCAGCAACACCTTGCTGTAAACTTGGAGATTGTGATACCGAAGATGACGGTGAATGACTTGGAGAATGTGCATCTTGATCAATGGTGGTAGAAGAAGGTGTGCCGTCTGAATTGACTGGAACTGAAACTGCTAGAGCAGGATAGACCGGTCTTTCAACACGAGGATGTTCCAGGTATTCATTAAACATTAGTTGGAATAAAATCTCTAGTTCTTTATTTGTGGGGGGGGGTACATAAGGTGCTGCAAGGACCAGATTGGGTGCGAGCCCTGAACTTATTTGTCCAGGCGTCAGAAACGTAGGAGTGGGTCCTGTACTGAGTTACACAGGAGCCATTTGCTCAGTCAGCTCATCGAATTGAA
>BQNB010096247.1:0-25669 GCA_026074375.1 Tanacetum coccineum
GTTTAACATTTAAACTTATAACTAATATATTAATTATTGTTTACTTAAAACACTATTTAAACATTGTTTACGTATTAACTTGTGCGTCCCTTTAGGCTCGAATAAATAATTCGGACATATATTTATTTACGATGGACATATTCCAACAAATACTCCTCCTCAACTTATCCCTTTTAGTATCACCAAAAAAGTCACTGTTAAACTCAATCTTGAAAAACACAACTATATTTCTTGGAGTTCCTTCTTTACAATTCACTTTGGAAGCCTTGGACTCAAACCCCACATCAAAGACAAAGCCTCCTCTAGTGATCCTGAATGGTGCAAACTTGATGATCTCACAAAGATGTGAATTCTCGAATCCCTATGTGATTCTTTACAAGAACAAGTTGTCTCTACACCGGGTACTGCCAAAGACTTGTGGGATCATCTTGAAAAATTATTTCACGATAATAAGGATGCTCGGGCTATCAATCTTGATAATGAACTCCATTCTCTCAAGATTGGGAACATGTCTATCAATAACTATTGCACAAAATGTAAGTCTATGGCGGATGGGCTTAAAAATCTTGGATCTTCGGTAAGTGAAAAGAATTTGGTTATCTATGCGGTTAATGGTCTCGATTCTCGTTTTGCCACCATTGTTGAAATTATACGTCACCGTGAACCTCTTCCTTCCTTTAAAACCGCACGAAACATGTTACTGCTTAAGGAGTCCACTTTGAATAATGTAGCCAAACACGCCACCAATTTTGATAGCAGCACCCCATCACCTATTATCCTTATGGCCACAAAATCAGAACAAAATGGTAATAAGTCCCAATCCTCACCCCAATTATGTCATCATTTTAACAAAGGCACTTGTAAATTTGGTTATTGGTGTAGGTTCATTCATGATTACCGGAATAGGTCGGGTTTATATTCTAAAAACCCCACGGGAACACCATCTTTTCGCATGATGATTAGAGAAAAAGATTTGCAATTACTGAGACAACGGTTGAGGTCCAAGCATAACTCATGCTCTAATATAAGGCTAAATGAAGTTTCATACATTGTTTTAACCATGTGAATGGTAACAAAGGCAGTTTTCCGACATATACGAAATATATATTTGAGTGAAGTAAGCAAACCCCCCGCAGTGGGAGCGCGGCTTATAACCTCGTTATAACTCTATACAAATCCCGACCCGGTATCCACCCGCCCGACCGAAAAATCACACTCAGACAACCCGCCCCGTTTAGCCGACCTGCAAACCGCTTGCCCGACCCGAAAACCCGCACACAACCCGCCGGTATTTACGAAATAGCCCATCGGGTATCTACGATATAGCCCCTCGCACCATGTGTCAAATTACGAAAACTATCCTCTCTTTAAAAAATTTACAAAATACCCCCTCTCCTCGCTAACGGCTGTTAAGTAACGACCGTTAGTTTAATTTTATTTTTTACAATATAGGAAAAGAGTCCTTAGGGTCGGTCGTTACTTAATGACCGTTAGTCAGGACCGTTAACATTTTTTCTGCAATTTACAAAAATAGCCCTCGGGTATTTACGAAATAGCCCTCGCACTATGTATCAAATTACAAAAACTGCCCTCACTTTAAAAAAGTGGATCAATTTTTTTGGTTTGTTAGCCTAAAGAAATAAAAGTTGGAGAATTTTAGAGAATTTATAAAGAATTGGTCGTGCAAATTTTAAAGCTCCATTTTTACTACTTTTGCTCGGGAAATGAGAGAAATGATACTATTTTGTTATTATTTTTGTAACTTAAACAATCTATTTTCTATGTTAAAAATAACAAAATAGTCTATTTTCTAATTTCGTTACAAATTTTCTAATTTTATTATGTGGTATGTAGATTATTTTAAGTTTTTATTTTGTTTTTTTTAGCAAAAATAATTTTCTTTCTCATTTCTTGGATCAATTCTCTAATTGTTACCAAAATCATGATTGAAATGTTATATTGAATAAATTAATGAAGTTTTGCCAAAAAAAAAAAGAAATGAAGTCAATGTTTTATGGTCCTCTTTTACATGTGAAGTTTGACTAGAACTGATTCTGGTCGTTGGTTTATTAAATTTTGTGTCTCTATATACGGAGTAAGCAAACTCGATCACACTGCATAGAAAAATAAATAAATCATACACACTCAGGGACGGAGCCACTTGTAGAAAAATAAATAAATCACTTCCTCATAAATTATAATATTACATGTAGTGAATTTGGTCTATTTTAAAGATTTGACCCACCTTAAATATGTTGGCTCACGCATTGCAAACACAGTATTCGTTTGTAACTTCTAATAGCAAAGTAAAATACCAAAAACCGACATTTAATAGCAGCATTATATAGTTATTATTTAACTTAAAATTCAGCTTTCGGCTAACTTTTCACTAAAAGTTGTTTCTACATTATCTCTTCTGAGGTTTTCAAGTTTTTCGATATTTTTGTGGCCAACCCAAACAACAAATCTTGGCTTTGTCACTGTACACACTAGTCACCAATTTCGAAACAAACAATGTCTTCTTCAGAAGTATACCTTGAAAAACTTCGGTTTTCTCGTGAGGAGATCGACAACGTTGCAAGAAATTTCACAACCGGTGCAGTTATCGAACCTGATGTCTACGGATACTATGGATGCCTCTCTGAACCTGAACGCTAAGTTATCATGTTCCCAGAAGTTGACATAAAAAGCAGGTGGTACAGTGAATGCGAGGGTACCAATCAATCTGGGTTTTTATACAGTGATGAGCTGAAGATACTATCCAGGCTCCATCACGAAAACATCTTGTCTTTCATTGGTTACTGTGATGAAAAGGACGTTTTTTTCCAGGACGGTGTTGATGGTGATAAGGTGATTTTGGTTTATGAACTCGGGAATTATTATGGAAGCCTTGCTAAATATCTCCGAGAAGATAACAAGCCATTTTATATCCCATGGGCTGACCGTCTCAAAATTTGCATAGGCATAGCAAAGGGGCTCAAATACCTTCACTCAGGTGTTGAGGAGGTTGGTAAAGTAATACATAACGATATCCAAAGCAAAAATATAATGTTAGCTAGTTATCTAGAACCCAAAATCATGGGTTTTTATCACTCAGTAATACTCCCAGAAAATCAGCCACATGTACATGTTAATTTTGCTGTACATCCCGAAAACAACCCTGATCCGATTTACCATGAAATCGGACTACTCGACACAACAACAGATGTATACTCATACGGCATACGTATGTTTGAAATGTTGATTGGGATGGTGGCTAATGAAGAAAAGGTAATTGGAGATTATAAGCCACAAAGGCTTATAAATATTGTCCGACGCTGCTATGATAATAGACCCGAGCAGTTGATTGATCCCTTTTTAAGAGATCACATTGATCGTCGTTCTTTCCAGATGTTTATAGATATTGCGTACAGATGCATTAGTTTCAACTTGAAGGATCGCCCTACGATGGATGAGGTCGCTAAGACGCTTATGGAAGCATTGGATATCCACGTAAGTCTCTATCACTTAACTATTTCAGGCGTTTTTTTAAAGAAGCGTTTATGGTAACTTCTCATTAGATTACCGTTTACGCAGTGGTTTTGCACATTGACTGTAATCATAGTTTTTGAGATTCTGATCATAATCTTACGATATTACGATTTTAGGATACCATAGAGTAAAAATGATTAAAATCACGATCCGATCCTACTTTGTTCTACCCACAAGCTAAAATAATCATAAATTTATAGATTAAGTTTTACAAAATCTCAAAAACAAGAGGATAATTCTCTTAAACATTTTATAATTATGATTTAAGCCGACATTTTCATAAAACGTTCGTATACTTTTGTCTTTGATATATAATAATTTAAGAGGGCCAAATCATTATTTACCTATAGGTCCCTCCGCAAGGTTCGTAGTCCTCTCTGATTCTTCTCATCACTCAGGCGCTAAATTTGCGGATCCTGAAGTTGATTCTCTTGTCAGGTCTGCTGCTACGGTTATGACTGAGGCTACCACCGTTGCTACTGTTGCTACCACCGTTGCTATTCCTGCTGATTTTAGCAAAGATAAGAGTGCACCGCATCCGTCCGTTTTTGGTTCTTCAAGCTCATCTGAGAAGACGGATCGTACTCTTAGTCTTTTTACTATGGGAGGTCAGGTAGTGACGTGATTGAGTGCCACGTGGAGCAACCGTGCGGAAGAGGTTTTAGGTGCCGCCAGGGCTCGGAGAAATTTTATGTTCCTGAGTGGACGGTGACCAATGGGGTTTTGAGCTTTGAACGATGGGCTTTGTGTGCCAATATGATTGATCACTTCACTCCACCATGCCTTCTTCAAGACTGATCGCAAAGGAATGGAGGCATGAGCAGTTTTTACTGAGTTCAATGTATCATGCCGCACGCAATTTGAGTTTGAGTTCCGAGGCTGAAGATGCGTGCGGAAGTAAAAGATCTTGGAGTAAGAATGAAATTAGATCATCTTGCTGGAGGAGGAAAAATATTTTGTTGGAGGGCGAAAGACAATGAGATTGAAGACTTGAGAAGTCTTCAAATGCTAAAGCAAAGGAGGGAGTCCGCGGACAAGTAACCCTACTCCGTGCTCAGCGTTTTCTTGGTCTTGAGGTCACCGAGAACTCACTTCAGGACAAGTTTTGCGCTTCCGCCAAATGACCTACAACGTCCTTCTTCTTGAGCATGAATGTAAATCTTTAAAGTTCGAAGTGACGTAGCCTTGAATCAGCTACTTGCTGAAAAAGAATCATGCGCTTCCTGACTTAGAGCTTTCTTCTTCTTCTTTGAAGTCCCAGAACCAAAGTCCCCCCCCCCCCCCCCCCCCCCCCTTGTAATACGCGGGTATAGTTTTTCCGTCCTTAAACTATTCTCTCATGATTTTGTTTTCCCTCTCCTTCACATATACATACATGTACTTCTTAGAAAAACTTTTTTCAGAAATTCATTGTTATAATTTCAAAGATAACGTATTAAACCAAAAAGAAAAAAAAATGTAATTTCTTTCAAACCCATCATGAATAGCCAAGAAAACAATTTTTCCATGATATATATCGATAAGTTAATGTGCTTCGAAAACGTTTTTCTTGGGGTAGATTTTGAGATGTGATTAAATAATGTTAATCTTGTTTGAAGTCTAAGAAGTCTTTGCATTTTGTTGTATTTTAAAATATTAGTCTAGCGGTAAAAGTTTAAGGGATTATTTGTTTATTAAGTTTAAGTTATAATATAATTTATATGTAAATTTATAAATTTACACTTAAACTCCCCACAAGAATTTATTAAAAATTAAAACTAAGCCACTAAAAGTTTTTTTAAATACCCCTATTTTTTTTAAGTTTATGTTTTCATAAATTTGACACATATATTTTTATGTGTTTTTTTCTACATCAAAATTCCTCCACCAAAATTTCTTTTTAATACTTGACAAAATTAAGTTCAATTTGACTTTTATGACCAAATCATAATGCAAAGTCATTTTGCCTACCGGGCAAAAATCAAGCCATCTGATTGGTCCACGAAGCAACCTTTTAATTCATAAGATTCAATTCTGATGGAAAACTATCTCCGAAATGATGTGCATTCTTTATGTGCTTCGACGTTTTTCTTAAGGGGGGTGGCGGTCGATTTGAGATGGATTAAATAATGTTAAATCTTTGTTTTGAAGTAAGAAAAGTTATTTGCGTTTGTTGTATTTATAAATATTTAAGTCTTGCGTATAAAGTTTAAGGGGATTTGTTTATTTTTTAAAGGTGTATAATATAATTTGTAAATATTATAAATTTACACTTATACCTCCATATAATTTTATTTAAAATTCAAACTAAACTCACAAAGGTTTCTTGTTTAAATACCTCCTCTTTTTCCAAGTTTTTGTTTTTATAAATTTGACACATATATATTTTTATGTGTTTTTTTTTCCCTTACAATCAAAATTCTCCACCAAAATTTTTTAATCTTGAAAAAATTAATACAATTTTTGACTTTTTATTGACGCCAATCAAAGGCACGATTTGAGCCTAACGGGCAAAATCAAGCCATCTGATTGGTCCAACCTTTTAATTCATAAGATTCAATTTGATGGAAAACTCCGAAATGATGTAATTCTTTATGTGCTTCGACGTTTTTCTTGGGGTAGATTTGAGATGTGATTAAATAATGTTAAATCTTTGTTTGAAGTAAGAAGTATTTGCGTTTGTTGTATTTTAAAATATTAAGTCTAGCGGTATAAAGTTTAAGGGGTTATTTGTTTATTTTTTAAAGTTATAATATAATTTGTAAATTTATAAATTTACACTTAACTCCATATAATTTATTTAAAATTAAAACTAAACCACTAAAGTTTTTTTAAATACCTCCTCTTTTTTCAAGTTTTTGTTTTCATAAATTTGACACATATATTTTTATGTGTTTTTTTTTACATCAAAATTCTCCACCAAAATTTTTTAATCTTGACAAAATTAATTCAATTTTGACTTTTTATTGACCAATCAGAATGCACGATTTTGCCTACGTGGCAAAATCAAGCCATCTGATTGGTCCAACCTTTTAATTCATAAGATTCAATTTGATGGAAAACTCCGAAATGATGTAATCTTTTATATATAAAAAGTCAAAAGTAAATCAATTTGATCAAAATTAAAAAAAATTGGTGGAGAAATCTAATAGAGAAAAAAGTACATAAAAATATATGTGTCATATTTGTGAAAACAAAAACTTGAAAAAAGAGGAGGTAATTAATAAAAAATTAGTTGTTTAATTTTAAATAAATTATATGGATTTAAGTGTAAATTTATAAATTTACAAATTTTATTATAACTTTAAAAGATAAACAAATAACCCTTTAAACTTTATACCCTAGACTTTATATTTTAAAATACAACAAACACAGACAATTATTACTTCCAACAAAGATGTAACATTATTTAATCACATCCCAAATCTACCCTTCATTGTCGGCATAAAATCATGTTGTACAACCAAATAGAAAAACGCCGAAGTACATAAATTGTCGTAAATAAAGAAAAAAAGGTTTTCTAGCTATTCATTGATGAGTTTGGAAGAAATTACATTTTCTTTTCTTTTGGTTTAATACGTACTTTAATTCTAACAATTGAATTTCTGAAAAAGTATTTATTTCATTGACATGTTTTCTAAAGTGGAAGTTAGGTTCACTTGAGTCGACTTCGGGCTATCTAAAAGGGTAGTTTCGCTGAGATTAGTTAGCCCACAATATCGGGTCCGAAAACAGGTATATCAAAAGAAAAAATTACTAATTATCATACTACGTAATATATAAAAGATTTAATTAATCTATTCTCTTTATATGATTTCGATAATACTCTATACATAACTTATAAAACAGAAGAAAAAAAATATGTATATTTAAAAAAAACATAATGTTTAAGCCTCGTGCACGCACGGGGTTTAGACATTATGTTTTTTTAAATAAATGTATGATTTTTATTTTATTTGTTTTAATAAGTTGTTAAGAGTATTATCGAAATCATAATGAAGAGAAATAATTCATATCTTATATATATTAAATTAGCTTGAGGAAAATTAATAACATTTTTTTTTCTTTAGATTACTCTGTTAACTTAGACTCGAATTGTGAACCGACTAATCTCTACAAAAACTACTCTTTTTAGGTACCCGAAGTCGGCTCATGTGAACCTTCCGAGCCACAAGGGGATAGTTCTCTCCTCGTTATATTCGCAGCCATGACCCTTACACTATTGGAAGGCTGGTTATCTTACCGTTGGGTATGCAAGTTGATATTGTATATGTTTTTATGATTCTAGTTGCATTATTTGAGTCCAGCATACTTAAATTAATGGTTACACAGTTGTGTTAGAAACATGTAAAAATTTAGCTTCGCAATCGAATTTAAAAGCATGAAGTTGAGTTATCAAAATCGTCAATATTTATAGAATATAGAAAGCTAAAAAACTCAAATAAGTATTATGTTTCGTACATACAATATGTTTTGGTCAAACAAAGATTTACCTATTCATCTTTAATACATATACAAATAATAAGAAAAACAAAAAAAAGAGTTTTACCCATTTTTCCGTCACCAACACTTTTTTAAGATATAAAAGTAGCCTAGATTGTTATATATGATTTATTCGCATACAACGATGTCAATAGAATACAACTTATTGAGAAATTTAAATGTTAGAATTATAAGTGACGTATTAAACAAAAAGAAAAAAATGCAATCTTAGCCAAACACATCATGAATACTAGAAAATCTCTTTTATTAATTTATGATATTTTATGTCTTCGGTGTATTTGCTAATTTGGTTGTAAACAAGATTAATTTCCGACACGAACCATTGAAAAGATCCATCAAAAAGTTTTCGGGTAGATTTGGGATGTGATTAGATACTGTTAAATCTTTGTTTGGAAGTAAAAAATTGTTTACGTTTGTAATATTTTAAAATATAAAGTCCACGGGTATAAAGTTTAAGGGTTATTTGTTTATTTTTTAAAGTTATATTAAAACATGTAAATTTATAAATTCTTTTATTATATAAAAGATTCTAGAAGTTATCCAATTTACGGGTATGTTTGGCACTAGTAGGAGTTGGAGCGGATCGCTGGGGCGGGTTGCTGGAGCTTATTTTTACATGCTAGTTTAACTAGCATGTCATTTAGTAGCTTGTTTTTTTTGCATGCTCCTTCAAGTTGTGTCAGCCAAACGAGACTTATTTTTAATGGTAGGTTATTTTTCTAAAAAAATAAGTTCATGCTATGATAAACTCTGTTAAGCTCACGCGCCAAACATACCCTACATATCTCATTTTCAAGTGGTCTAATTTTTTTTTTGGTATTAAACGTGGTATGTAAATTATTCCAAGTTTATTTTTGTTTTTCTAACAAAAATAATTTTGTTTTTCATTTTTCGGATCAAGTCTTTTTTTGTTGCCAAACACAAGAATTCGCTAAGATTATTTACTACTTTTATTTCTCTAAATTTTTTGTTCCCATTCATTTCTCTACTAAATGTGCCCTAGTGTGTTATGCAAAGTGGTACACCAACTCACCATTTTAATGACTATGAGACAAAAATCAGTTTTTGAGTGTCTACGCGCACTACATGCTCATGATTTTTTACTCGCTATCCCCATAGACGGGCTTGGTCAACATATGTCACCAGTGGAATATCACACTATCCTTAAGTATCGTCTCATGATTCCATTATTCCCGGTTGATGCGATATGCCCTGTTTGTCGCAAGGCATGTTTGGATTCCTTTGGGGAACATGCGGTTAATTGTAAAGAGCTCTCGGGATTCAATACCGACACGATATGGTTAAGGACCTCCTGTTGGGATCTCCACCAAGAATGAAGCACCTGTGAACTTTTTAACTGACCCGTCGGATGGAAGATCTACACTTAGACCGGCTGACGTTTTGGTTATTGGTTGGGTTGGAGGGAAACATGCGTGCGTGGATTTGACCGGGGTTTCTCCTCTCGTAGGTTTAAGTAGTAGGGGTTTTACAGCGGGTCAGGCTGCTTTGAAAGCCGCCTCTGGCAAAGTGACAAAACCCGAGAAAGCATGCATTGAAAATCAACACGTGTTTATTCCCTTTACGTTTGATACATTTGGTTTTCTTGCACTGGAGGCGGTGGAGCTACTCAGTCGAGTTCAACAGGTTATGCACAGCAATGTTATGACACATAGATCCATGGATATGGTTTTTAAACGTATTGGTTTTGCAATCCAATAAGGGCTAACGGCGCAGCTTGTTGCCCGTTTATTTTCCACGAGTATGTAAATCCAATAATATTATCCTAATTAATAATTTCAAACACATTACTCTATAATACATTTCTCAAATGGTCGGTGGCACTGTAGCAGCTACAGTGCTTGCTACAGTGCTACAGTACCGGCCCAAAAAATAGCCCAAATTTTGGCCCAAACTAAAAAAAAATTACAAACGGACCCTCAACTTTTAACTGTTTACAACTTTTTTACATAAATTTTTAAAAAATAAAACTAGACCAAAATTTGGCCCAAACTAAAAAAATAAAAAAATTTACAAAACGGACCCTCAACTTTTAACTATTTACGACTTTTTTACATAAATTTTTAAAAAATAAAATAAAAAAGGCCCCTCAAGTTTCTTTTATTCGCAACTTTTTTATATAAATTATTTAAATAAAAAATATACTGTACCAGCCCAAAATTTGGCCAAAACTAAAATAAAAAAAAAACTTACAAAACGGACCTTCAACTTTTAACTGTTTACGACTTTTTTATATAAATTTTTAAAAAATAAAATAAAAAAGGTCTCTCAAGTTTCTTTTATTCGCAACTTTTTTACATAAATTTTTTAAATAAAAAATATACGGACAGAAATGCTTCTGAACCACGAATAAAATGAAACCAATATTGATATTTACCAAACCGAAACTTGCACAACAACAATTCAAAAAACTTAACTCCCGCGGCAACGCGCGGGTTAAATTCCAACTCCTTTTAAATAATGATTGAAATATTATATTTGAACAAATGAAATCAATGCCTTATGGTCAACTTTGCTACAGCTTGCATAGCAACGACTCGTTATTATTTTATGCCATCCTTGTCACACCTTCATAGAATTAAAAATACCAACCATATGTAAAATATTACTACTGTTTTAAAAAAAAGAAAAAAGAAAGAATAATTGAAGTCAATGTTTTATGGCCCTCTTTTAATGGTATCTCGCTACATGTGAAGTTGACTAGAACTGGTTCTTTCTGGTCGTTGGTTTATTAATGTCTGTCTATTTATACCGAGTAATAAGCAAACACGATCACATCGCATAGAACAATAAATAAATCACCAACAATGTCTCCTCCTTCATGTTGGAATATGAACAAAATATAAATTATATATGTCCGGGAATTATTTGAGCCTATGGGGACGCACGCATTTACGCAGAGAATACGTTTATTAATGTAATTAATATTTTTATTAATTATATTAATATAGTTCCACACGAAATAATTTTAACGGTCATTAATTAAACGTTAGACGTTAGAACTAATATTAATATATTAACAAGTTAAGGACTTTTTAGTTACAAAAACAAACCGTGATGTTGGTGTACCGTCGAAATAGAAAAGTAGTAGTGTCTGAATGTCTTTTTTCTACAAACAAGTCGCGGAGTTTTGAGTAAGACCTTGAGACAAATCTTTAAGCTATATAACCCCCTTGCCTCATTCATTCGGAAGACACGATATATATTATATCTTAAAACCATACGCCACAAAACAATAAAAACCTTTTACTTGTTCTCTGTGTTTCGACAATCAAAGGGAATAAAGCATATATTATCAATGGATAAGTAATGCATGCAATATTGATTAATACATGCGTATGCATGCCAATATATTTACATATGCATGCGATACTGATTACTTTTATTCTAATATACGCAATCGGTTGTATATTCCTTTTGTGGGGTTTTGATCGTGTGATGATAAGAACCAAAACAAGAACATCGTGTTTGGTTGTATATTCGTGAAGCAAGTACTAGCATCCTAACGACTCCGTGACGTGAAGTGTGTGTCGAGAAGTAGACTGGGATATATTCTTTGATCCCAGTGTTTTCGCGTGGTATTCTTCTTAAAACACACGCGTATATAGAAGACGGTGTTACGGTTACCTAAAAACGTGTATCGTTTCGTGCTAAAAGACTGTTTTCTATCTTGTTAATTATTGTGTTCTACACGTGATCCATTTATTCGCTGCGACTCGTGTTAATTAATAGTTAATTAGATCGAAAAACCCAACATTGGTATCAGAGCAGGTTGTAGAATCTTTAGTTACAAGAAATTATAAATTGAGACAAAATATAGGGTTCGTTATTAATTTGTTAAAATGCCCCGGTTGGCGGTTTTTTGTTTAAAAAAATTTGATCTTGAAGTTAATAAAAATTAATTTAGGACGAGATCTAATTTGATCAATTTTATGTATAATTGCTAATTGATTTTAAAATTGTTAATTGATAAAATTAGAACCATGAAAACAACCAGCAAATATAACAAGGAATCCTATAGCTCAAGATAACTCTATTAATAGTTTAAAAAGATTTGATTTAAAAATGTAAAAACACAAAATTTAATATTTTACTTAACAGTGTAATGGTAAGATCCATGATTCAAGAATTCGGGAAGACCCTTATTTTTGAATGAATGGGGCCTAAAATAATTAAAAGGTTTTATGTGCTATGTGGTATTTATTTATATAAGGCTTACGTAATCGAGTATATCGATGCATATGGCCGGAGTTTATAGGACGAAGGAGCCTTATATGAATAAATGCATGTTTTATTATTAGATAATTAGGATCATATTTAATGTTTGCATGCCTTAATTGTTAAGTGTGTTTAAATAAATGTTATTTAGTTTAGTTGATGTTTATTTGTTTTATTTTAAGTTCTTGACTTGTGAGAAAATAAAAGGGTTTTTCTGAAAACAAAAATAAACATGACTAATGATTATCGAAATAAGATTTATTATGAACTATCTAATGCAAAAAGTCAAAAGTGGATTCGGCTTACATCCGATATAAAATCTTCCATGACTAGACTAGCAATATATAGTTTGTAATGTATTCTTTAAATTAAAGTTTTAATTTTATCAATGACGTAATTTGCAAAAGTACTATATAGTTGCAAGGATAAGGTTCGGGGAGACTCATCAAAACTTTGGTCTTGTAGATACCATTACCCTATAATACTTGACTACGTTGTAGTTTCCTTACCTTGTATACTATGTAGGAAGTCGCGAATGGTCTAGGGTTTGAATGATTTTTAATCATTCTTTAATCTTTTCCCGCGATAAAAAGCAAATCTTTAAATTTAAAGATACGTTGAATCGTCAATTTTAAGGTCTCACTATTTATGTATAAGATACGATGATAATAGGTGATACCGTAATAATAACTTAATTGAGTAAAAGTTTTTATTAAAATCAATGATACGAAGATGTATGCATGCTTCTTCGTACATATTTGACACGTCAAATAAAATACTCTTTTTCAACTAAGTTATTGCCATCCAATTTGTAAAAACACTTGTTGATTGCTCTTTACCTATGCGTGAGACGTGTGTAGATTTGCAGTCACAAGGTAATTATACGCTTTTCCGTGAGACGGTGAGTGTTACATAATTACTGTTTTGAAATTGGACGACTTAGCGTTGTTGTGGTTAGACCTGTTAACACGCGGCATAGATGGGATGAAACATGCTTACTAGATATTATTGTAATAAAGTAAGTCCCATATGGTTTAGGAATTGCAATAGTTGTGAATTATCAATCGTTGATTACCTTTTGAATACACCATCACTAGCAGATCAACTGATGTGGTGGGGGTATGTCAAGTTGGGTCCTAACCTTAGAAAATTAATTGTTTATTTATATAAACGTGGGTAGTTAATTTTCTTCAAGGAGTATTATCGAAAATACTAATTCTTGAACTTTACTATGTTTGTAAATGGCACTACCTGTCTAAAACATAAACCATTCGGCTTTCAGGTCGATGTTTGAAATTTCTGGAAATAATTTCAATGACTGGTTTCGTCAATTTAAGATGGTCTTGAGAGTTGAATGGAAATTGTTTGTCATTGAACAGCCTATTTCTCTTGCTTCACCTACCGATTCTGAGTGCTTGTGCAGTGGAATGCGGTATATGATTCATAATGAGGTGACTTGTCTTATGCTCGAAAGTATGACTCCTGAACTTTAAAGACAATTCAAAAATTCCTCACGTTATAACATGCTTCAGGAGCTTAAATCCATGTTTGAGAAACAAGCTCGAGTGGAGTGGTTTGATCTGATCCAAACTTTCCATGCTTGCAAACAGGATGAGGGAAAACCAGTTGGCCCATATGTCATTATCCAAATTAAGGAGGAAATTGCATGCCTAATTTTTAAGTTAATCAATAGCATTGATGGATAATCCCTCATCTGTATAGTAGAACTTTAAAAATCCAAGTAAATGTTACTAATTTAGATTTCAAATTAAGTTGGAAATAAAAAAATAAGTACTTGTTTTCACTGGTTATGAAACACTTGCAATGTTGTCAAATCCAGTGGGAGCATCCCGATTATTTCTGAACAAGACATTCATGTGATGCTATCGAATTCAGTGGGAGCTACAAGGTTCTTTATCTTGGTAGTAACCTAGATTATTTCTTGTTTATCTTGAGATAATATATAATTTTCCGACTATAGATACTTATGTTTTTAAGGATAGTCAAGTGTTATTTCTTGTTAAACAAAGTGGTTCTATATCAACTTGTAAAGCTAATATTTTTGACACTATCATATTGTCTGTATAAACAAACGAATGTCGTGTGGTTTTACTATGTGTATGATGTTGTGCCATGCACAAGTGGGATAAATCTTTATTGTGTGCAAGGTACAACACATGACAATAACGATATGATTAAAGGTTCTCTTGACCGTAAGGTAAGAAACAATATGTCAAGATATAAATTAAAGACTACTTCAAGAAAAAATGTTTATGTGTTTTGGAATGTTCACAATAATGAAGTAATCTTGATTCAAAGGCTGCTTCAAGTAAAAGATTTATGTGCTCTTGGAATGTCCCAAATAATGAAGTAGTCTTGTTTAACTTGAAATTACTATTGAAGCTAAAAGTTGGCATTCATAATTACTTTAGTTAAATATGTTTATGTTTATTATAAAGTAATAAACACTAAGTCCGTTAAATGTAACAAGACTTATAGCATAAAGTAAATGTTCATAAATTACTTTGATTTAATATGTTTATGTTTATTGTAAAGTAATAAACAAGAAGTCCTTTAATTGTTAAAAGAGTTATAACACAAAGTAAGTTATATCTTCTTGAGATTATATGAACAAAAGTTCTTGAATTATTCAATGGCAAAATAATGTATAGTTAACATGTTATATCTCTAAAAGGATACATGCATAGTGTTCTTGAGCTAGTTGAAGCCGTATAAATTATTGCATGCAAGAAGGTTTTTAAATACTATATATTCAATTTAGTTTGACACAAATGATTAGTATGTAATTTAAAATAATATTAAGTTATATAAAGATTGTGGTAAAGTCTCACAATGAAATTACTTATAGAATACCACTTTTATGTATAAGTCAGAGTATGATATCAAATTATTTGATTTTGATAACTTAAATATTTCACCTCCAAATCTCTCAAAGGTTTGAAATTGAGTATGTCTTATATATGCTCAATAAGACTCCAACCTAGAAGGTTAATACTACCGTAATCATGATTATGGAAATTATATGATTCACATTGTCCTTAAAATTGAAGTTCTGTATTTGGTTAAAATTCTAAGAAGAGTGATATTAACAAACCTAGATTCAGCAACTAACAATGCATCTTGTAATTCCCAATAGAGAACAAATTATACTTCGACATTCAAAGTTAAAATATATAAGAGTCTTTAATTACAAAAAGCAAGTGGGAGCGTTTTAGATCTGGAAGAGATATAAAATACAAAATACATAACCTTCTAAACACACTCGTGAATATCATGTCAAGGTTTTAAATGTTAAACCTTATAATGATATAATATTCATTCATAGATCCGCAAGGATAACCTTAATACTTGATTGATAAATGTTATATCAATAATGAGAATATAGTCCACAGGATCATTGGTGAACCCGGTAAAGAATTGCATATTGAATATTTGATTCGGTATCATGTTGTAACCATTAAAAATGGCATTGTTTGAATTTTTGAATTTTGATAAAGACTTCAAGCTAATGAATGTTTAAGATGCTGTCCACAAGGATAATCATTTTGAAATTTTGATTGACTTTAAACCTAAAACAAGATAGACTGTGAAGATATAAAGAGTTTCCTCAAAGAGAAGGAAAAACCCAAGTGGGTAAATGTTCTACTAGGTAACAAAACCTTATATGGACAATATTGTACACATATTTAATGCATGTTTTAAGAATAATAGATTTAATTATACTCAAGCAATAGATTGTGATTAATATTCTTTCTAATTTGGGTCCCCCCATTTATTAAGTATATAAAGATGGTTTGGATTGTCATACTAAGTCTCATATAGATGAAATATGGCAATAGAATTTAAACTCTTCCTTGAATGATTACTATTGCGAGGACGGTTAGTAATCAAAGGAGTTTATGAATTCATATAATCATATGATAAAGAGTACAAATAGGTAAGAATCCATAGAATGGATTGTTGCAAAGCATCAAGGGATTATAATCTTAAGTTTTATAATATAATTAAATCATTATACTCTTGATTTGAATTTAATTATAAAATAAAATAACTCCTGAGTATTTCTAAAAGCTAGTGGAAGTATTATATTCAGGATTCCTTCACCTGAAAGATTTAGAAAATTAAATTACAACCTTGAAGTAATATGATTACTGTAATAAACTTATGTGGTATATAAGTCTAACACAACATGACATATCATTTAGAAAGTCTAAATGGATTCATATCTTTTGATAAGATAGAACATCAATGAAATATTAGTTGGACTAAATGATTCATTATGTACATCATATTGTGTAGATGAATAGTTGTATCATGCATGAATGCAAGATGATTTGACAACATTGGTATTTAATCGAAAGTTATTTGATAATAATTGAATCGAATATTTTAATAGGATATGTTTGGTTTTGGAATTCTTCTTAGATTATGGATTTTTCCAGAGTAATGAAAATCTAAGGATATATATTGCAACAATTTGTTGTGCAATAAGAATAAACCAATGAACTTGGAGTTCATGAGGTGTCAAAAACATATTAAAGAATATTCATACGTTTATGAATTATTTAAAAGGCATTGGGATGTTTTTCTACACGGATGCTAAATCTAATTGAGATGACACTCAATACTAGTTATGGTATGATTTCATGTTTTAATGAAGACCATTGGACTAGTTTTTTTATTGCTTAACCTGAGAGTGCATAGTTCATTACACATAAAGATTAAGAATGCTTTTAACATTTTTTGGAAGTTGTGGAAGATGATTGTGTCAATAGTTGATGTTACATAATTTATTAGATAATAGTGTGTCAAGATATTTGAATATATATGAACAAACTATCATCATACATATTCAAGAACTTCACTTATTGAATTCTTAAAATAAGTATTCTCAAAATTCCTAAAGATCAAATCTAGTTGAAATTATGAAATCTAAGCCTTGTCAACAAGTACGATTGTCGTATCTTAAGGCATGATTTGTCAACTAGAATTTTCATGCATTTGATCTATTTAGTATTTGGGGATAAGGGATGTTATAGACAATTTTATTAATGATAATGATATCGAGGTATGTGGGTTATATTTAATATCAATTGAGTCATAAATTTGCATGTTTAAATCTATAAAAATAATGATAATTATAAATTAATCCGTTGTCGATTAACAATATGGGAATAGTGTTAAACTAAGACAATTCTGAGTGATTGGTGATATTGGAGATATTTGATATTGGTGATATTAAGGATAAGTCCACCAAACTCACATGATATTCATAAGATGAATATTGGATATCACCAGCCACAAAGAACATCACTTTAATGGATCGACCGTCATCAAGTGAATCTTGTACGTGATTTTATTTAAATATATCCTTAAACTTGAGATGCAACGTATGTTTTAGCATATGTGGATATTCCTTCTTGATAAGTTTAATTATCCTAGAATAAGGTAACTAATAAGGGCTATGTCAGAATGTTTTTATGTTTACATGATGGACTGGACACTTGTAGTCAAAATAAATTTGTTCTTTCAAAATTGAATGAAGATGCCATTTGGCCTCCATATAGAATTAAATCAAATGTGTGTATGGTCGTATCCTTAAAACTCATGAAGAATTCTCGTTGAAGTTTTAGTAATCCTTGAATTACCTCATATATGAGAAACCGAATTCGTTAAATAATGGAAATGTCATTGAATCCATAATCCAATCTAACATGGTATCGAAACAAAGGGGATTGTAAATTAAACAAATCATTGTCAATGATCTATGTGAAACCATACTCCGCGAATTTTAAGGAGCAGTGACGTGTTGCTAGAACGCTTACCAATGTTATTATATTATATGGTACATGTCTAAGTTCGGAGCTGTTGGAATAGACCATGTACAAATATATATTCCAGAGAATTAATCGAGCCTAAGGGGACGCACACGTTAATACGTAAACAATGTTTAAATAGTGTTTTAGTAAATGACCGTTAAAAGTATTTAATGATAAACATTAGTGTCTAATAGTTAAAGGACTAATGTGCAAAATGCCAAAAAGGAAAGTTTAGTTTTTCCCTCTCTTCTCATTGGGTTGGCCAAACATACAACCCAAAGGGGTTTGGGCTTGCTTGCTTGTTCTCCAAGTTGTGTAGGCTATATAAGGAGGACTTGAGGTTCATTGTTAGGTGTATGCTTGAAAGTCAAAACCGTAAAACCCCCCTTTTGTTCCCTCTCTTAGTCGATCGTCCAAACAACCCTTTTATGGTTTTCGGTTTTGCCCCTCCTCCTCTAAACCGATCGAACATACCCCCTTTAAGGTTTTGTGTTGATCGTTTACCTTCACCATCACCGTGGTGTTCGTGTTCGTGTGTTGATTGATTCAAGAACGATGATGTGATCGTTTGCTAAATCACTACTAGTACTAGCATACTTCGTTGTTTGCTAAGAACGTATTATGTGTGGAAGCTTAGAGAGATCTTACTTTAGATCTTGTGGTTTTTTGCGTGTTAAGTTATAGCACACCGTAAAAAAGAAGACCGGTGTTAACGGTTTTTACCTTAAGCGTGTATAGGTTTCGTGGCTAAAGGTAACATCTTTATCATGTTTAATTAATGTTTCTACATGTGATCATTTTTTTTTTTTTATTTAACTCCGCTGCGTAACTCGTGTTAATTAGATTCGTAAAACCCCAAACAGTTTCTGTGGTGAGTGTGGTGTGGAGGTGGTGGTTCTGTAGGTGGTGGTGGTGATGGGTGAGAGGTGGTGGTGGTGCTGTTAAAATCGCCAAAGAGGTGTTTTTTGGTATGTTTTACGTTTTGTGAACCTCCTGTAAACATAGATCTGATTTTTGGTACCAGATAAATCCCAGGTGACTTTCCCGGGCGACATGCTGCCCGGGAAAACTAGAGTTTTGTCGTTTAGCGCAAAATGGCGCCATAACGAAAATTTTGGCGGGCGTTTTTTGCAAATATTAAAAAACTTTCTCGAGCGACATGTCGCCCGGGAAAGATTTTATTAAAAATTATTCAGTTTTTTAAATATATTAAAAAACTGAAAAAATTTGATAAAACTTTTCCCGGCCGACATGTCCCCCGGAAAAGATTTTATTAAAAATTATAAAGTTTTTAAAATGTATTAAAAACTGAAAAAAAAAATGATAAACACTTTCCCGGGCGACATGTCGCCCGTGAAGGGTTTTTAATAATTTTTTTTTTCAGTTTTTAATAATTAATATTAAAAAAAATATATTTATATAATTATGTTATATATAAATAATAATTTTAAACAAAAATTATATATTTTATAAAATATATAATAAATTTTTTTATAAAATAAATAATTATTTTAGTAAGTATGTCGTATCTCACACGCGCATAACGCCTCAACAACAAGAAGTACTGATCGAACAACAAAGCAATAGTTGTCCTAAAATTTTCATCGACTCAATTGTCAGTGTTTTTGGAGCACAAACAAAAACACCGAGCCTTGGTCGATATGTTATCGTTGTACATTAGATGTTCAACGGATGAGTCGATATGTTATCGTTGTACATTAGATGTTCAACGGATGAGTCGCTATGTTATCGTTGTACATTAGATGTTCAACGGATGAGTCGATATGTTATCGTTGTACATTAGATGTTCAACGGATGAGTCGATATGTTATCGTTGTACATTAGATGTTCAACGGATGAGTCGATATGTTATCGTTACACATTAGATGTCCAACGGATGAGTCGATATGTTATTGTTGTACATTAGATGTCCAACGGATGAGTCGATATGTTATCGTTGTACATTAGATGTCCAACGGATGAGTCGATATGTTATCGTGTTATATTAGATGTCCAACGATGATCGATATGTGTATGTTGTACATTAGATGTTTAACACGGATGCTCGATATGTTCTTCGGTGTACATTAGATGTCCAAGCGGATGAGTACGATACATTATCGTTACAAATTAGATGTCCCAAATATGATAGTCATATCAAGGTAGCAAACAACTTAAAACCACCCATAAATAGACTAGAACATAAAAGTACACTTAATTAATTACAGTAGTTGACTAGTAACATAGATTTAACACATACAAAAATCATGTAATCTCTGATGAATTATTTCCTTCTTGATCTTCCCTCTCGCGATGATTCTCTGCTATCGTTGTACATTAGATATAACACCCCCATTTTTACAATATAGCAGCAGAAGCTAATCTGGGGTATTACTTCATAGTACAACAATCACAAATCATTTAGAAAACACTCTAAAGAAGACGTTTTTAAAAGATACCTTATCATTCATTAAAATCAGAGTTTTACAAAGGCAGGTCCCAAAATCTAGAAACATAAAATGTGAGTGATAACAAGTTTTAGCCATCTTTATGTCCATGCCACTCCATGCCATAAGTTGCTCAATTACCTGGGATAAATATGCATAAAAAGGGTCAACACAAAGGTTGAGTGAAATCCATAGGTTTGAAATGTAATAGTTGAATACAAGTCATAGTGTAATAATTGTATGAGCATAATTATTATAGAAAACAGTATTAATAGTGTTCATTATTGTATCTAAGCTCATGAATCACATATTTAAACTCAATAGAATCGGGTGCTTCTACCCGAGACATACTAGGAGTCACTATCAAAAGAGATACTAGGAGCTATTATTCAAAGAAATGTTGGGAGATACTACCCAAAGAGATATTGGGAGATACTACCCAAAAAGATATTGGGAGATATTACCCAAAGAGATATTGGGAGATATTACCCAAAGAGATATTGGAAGATACTACCCAAAGAGATACTTCCATGTACTTAGGCAATAATATATCAGGATAACATATAGTTTAGAAAACACTTGTATTACAGGTTTATAAAGTATTTAAAAGATTGAAATGTGAGGTTATGAACTCATTAAGTCTTTGAAAAGTAATCACATTGTTATAAAATAAACGAGTATATAAAAGAGTTTGTAACAAGCATGTATCCCCCTCGCGGGTTTATAAAACATGTAAAGGCGAGGTTATGAATTTCACCTGATAGGTAGTTGTAATAAATATTCCAAAATGAAGGCTGATGACCTTATCACAATCTTAACAGGGAAGGTTGATATAGCAAAATGATAGTAAACAACCACGTCATGCAACCTAAGTAAATATGTCAAGTCTTAGGAAGATTGTACTCTAGAACTTTAGTTCTAAGAGTTTAATATTGTTATGAGTTTGATTGGATATTTTGGAATTATTGTATCACTGTTTGGGCCATCATATTTCAGAAGTCATTCAGTAAACGTTTGAGGAGCTAGGGCACTTTAAATCGTAAACCCAACAACTCAGTCAGAACGTAATACCAAGATGAAATCCCTTAATATGAAGCTCCCTAGTATTGTGATACGATATAGATTCGGGACATGATTTTTAAAAGCATAACGATGATGAATTATATAATAGTTATAGCATAATCGGTTTTAAGCGTTTTATTCAATAACTAGAAATGATAAGCACGTCAAGCGTTAATTAAAGTTATGTCTAATAAGGTTTTGAACACATTTCTACACTTTTTCAAAATGTTACATTTTAGACCCTTAAGAATGAAAAATGGCAAAATATACCCTTAGAGTTTTCACTTTTACAAGTTTGGTCCTTCTAGTTTAAAAGATGTACAAAGTAAACCTTGTATTTTGGAAAGTGACATAATAGACCCCTATAGTTATAACTTTGATAAAATGACATTTTCAGTCCCTTTAGTTATAAGTTTCAGAAAGTTACGATATATACCCCTTGCATGGATAATATTTACAAAACAAGTCTGAATGGCCATGCAAGCTTATTTTAACATTCCAAAAGATATTTGCAGGTTATAGCTTATTAGAATAAGCTAAAATATGAAGGTTTAACGTAACAAAAGTTTAAAATAATGATTCGTTAAGCTAAAAATCAAAACGGGTCAAATTAGGGTTTTAAAACAAAAACGCATAGGTTTTTAACTTATAGATTAAGCAAAAACATGAAATTTAGGGTTTCTAGGTCACGGTTTGGATCAAAACGTAAGAACGAGTTGATTTTGAGTTCAAATCTTTTAACAATAGTATATTTATGATCATATGAATGTTATAAGGGTATGGAAACAGAAATGGAGCTTGAAGAACCTGAGTTCGAGCTTATTGAATGGAAAATGGGTCGTATAGGTTACTTTTGCATTCGTACGCCTAAGATAACAACTTCGGGGCTTCAAGACTTGGTTTCTTCACTTCACTTATGCTCTTAGGACCTCTTAGGACTTCCTTGATCAGTTCTTGGCTGCCATTGATGAGATTTAAGAAAGAATGAAGGTGTGATTTGTAATGAAAGGGTGCACCCCTTTTATAGGTGCGAACACCCCTTGGAGCCCAAGTTTGGGTGATGTGGTAGCTTATTCTTGGAGAGGCTGATTAGGAGGGGCTATAAGGGTGACAAGGACTTAGCTATGCAAGGTGGAAATGTTGGAGAAGGTTTGTGTGGAGGGTTCTTAGCCGCGGGTAATAATTAAGCCACAAGGAGGTGACAAGCTTGATTTGTGGCCAAGTAATGTGATTGAGGAGCTTGTATGCTGCTTGGAAGTGAAGGATGTGCATCATCAAGGTGCTTGTTTGCAAAGTTGAGTTTTAAAATGGGTCTAAATAAGCAAAAATGGTGTACGGGCTCAATAGGGCACGTTTAGGGTTTTTCTAACTCATTTTCGTGTATATTGGAATAATAATGATGGAATATAAACTGTAATGTGTATAATAAGAGTTTACAACACAATTTAATTAGTGGTTTGCGTTCAAAATGGGTAAAAATAAGTAAATGGGTCGCGGGTTGGTTTTAGGGTTCGTTTAGGGTTTCTAGGATTTAATTCGTGTATAATGATGCTAAAACGGTGAAATGATGATGGAATGTGATTTGTAATGTTGTAATTTATGTTATTACAACTTATTTGAGTAATGGTTGATGTTAAAAACAGATAAGAACCAAAAAACGGGTCATGGTTTACTATTTAGCTCGGGTTAGGGTTTCTAACTTTGAAATTTCATGAAATGAGAATGAATATGGATTGTAAATGAAGTATATGACTTGCTTGAAACTTGTACTTGATAAATTGTATAAGAAAACAAAGGTAAAATGGTTATTTTTGATATCGTGCATTAATGACTTGTACATTAAGCTTTAAAGGACTTGTACCTTATTTTTGGAAGGAAAGTATATTCAAGTGAGATGTTATATTACTTGTTAATGTGCTTTAATAGCTTGTACATTCACTTTAGATGTTAACTTTACATGGAATTAGGGTTTAGGCATAAACGATAATGGTTTATGCTCATTTGATAATATCGTTGTGAAAACTATGTTAAATAGCTAATGCATATGATAAAATGGATAATAGATCATTGACTTGACATGTTATGATGTTTGTTTGATATATATGAAGATAGGATTGTCATAGGTAGGTTGCGTGAGCTCGTTAACTTTAGTTATGCAAGTTACGTTGCATAATAAGATATTAAAGCAAAATTTTCCCCGTGAAAAAGTGATATATTATATAACAGAGAGATATTACATTAGTGAAAATTTCGGGTTGTTATAGTCCCCCAACCTTACAGAAATCTCGTCCCGAGATTTAGTTGAATGCCGGAGTGATGTTAAGGAATGATTATGAATTGTAAGAGAGTTGCTAATCATGTTGGATACAGATTGATGACTAGAGACTTAATTGTATAATGATAATGATTAAATACAAAAAAGGAATTATTTGTACAAACAGATTGAAAGAAATTTGTTTGTATAAATGCCATACTTAAGCCCATTCATTTATAATTTTTCATTTACAAACAAAGGCGTCTCAATCCTTGTAACTTAGAATTTATAAATTCATAGTTCGATGGTTTATAATTTCCTTATTCAAATGAAGAAGCGTCCTAATTCATTTCAAGAAGACGATTATAAATCATCCTACCTAAGTACAAAAATATGATATTAAAAAGGTGATATAGAGAAATGATACGATTTTCTCAAAATCATAGAAGGTAATGAGAAGAATAATGAGACATTAATTGCAATGATGTCCATATCTGTCGTATTTCAATGATAATAAGTGTTTCAAAGGTATGAGGGGAGTATTCAGAGTTGAACATAATAGAGTTAATAGAATTGACAAACGATGTCGAGTTTTGATATTACCAGATAACAAGATGGAATCATCACTACTTTATTATTTCATGGATAACTTTTTCTTACATATCTTACATCGTCATGTCTCGTGGTGGAATTATAGATAAAATTAATAGATGACAAGGATAATAGCTTAGTATTTATACTTATGAAGTGTGTCCTATAAGATTCTTCATATATAATTGATGGCGATCTTGGATATCCTCAAGGGTCATTTCTAAATCAGAAATCCTAAAGCGAACAAAAGCAATCTTGTCTCTCTGTCCCATATGCTTCTTCTGTAGTTTAAGTATTTGTGTACGGGCTTCCTTAAGTTTGGTTTTTACTTCATCAAAATCTCTTGGTATGATTATTCAACCATTAACAAGTCTTTCTTCTATTTTCTCAATGCGGTGAAAAGAAAGTTCTTCTAAGTAATATAAAATATCTTCAATTTGTTTCTCATGATGCTTCAGATGTTCCTTGATAGAACTTTTCCTATTTAAAATATCTGAGGTGGGGTAGGAGTATAGACTAAGAAAGATGGTGGTTCTAGATTATAGGCTTGCTTCCGTGTTAACAATAAGATTTCACTAACAAAAGACGATCCGGAGGTCGAGGAGGATAGAAATGAAAGTAAGCCATTTTATTAAAGAGAGAAAGGAAAGAGTGTATGTGTTTTCTAGAGAGAGAAACAACACACACTTATGAGACAAATGTTTATCCTCTCACCCCTCCATGGAAGTATGGAGGGGGTATTTATAGTCCTAGTGACACATAACTATTGTAACTTGTCATCATTAGTCCCTACGTGTCACACTATAACTAAACTATTGTAATTCCAGATATGTCACCATATTTTAAGGCTAACAGTTTTTGTCAAATTTCATACACATCTTCTTTCTCATCAATCTTCACTGATCATTTTTTTAAAGGGTTTGGTTATTTGTAAACCCCCCAATCTACAAGTAATATCCTTCTTGATTTTTTTTATTTTTATAATTTTGTTTGTATAATAAAATTGTGAAATAAAAATACGGAAAAGAAAAGATATATTAAAGTTTGATAAGGCAAAAATAGTAAAACATGAAAAAACACGGAGCAGAAAGTTGTCTTGTCCTGTTAATAAAGTGGGCAAAGCTGCCGAGAAAAAGTGCGGAACAGAAGCTATAAAGTTTTACAGGTCAAAATTTGTAAAAAACAAAAAACACAGAAAAAACATTAAAATTATCTTGTCTTTTGAT